>PVIC010038042.1:7800-17889 GCA_004025085.1 Thryonomys swinderianus | reverse complement strand
GAGGATTGTTTTCCAACCTTTTATTTTCAGTCTATGGGTTTCCTTCTGAATTAGGTGTATTTCCTGTATTCAGCAGATTGTAGGATCTTGCTTCTTGATCCAATCTGCTAGTCTGTGTATTTTAATTGGCCCATTGAATCCATTGACATTAATGGTTATGACTGATATGGACATATTCAGAGCTGCCATGTTTCCCTGTTCTTGGTTCTTTTCTTCCTCGCTTTTCCCCTTTTCTATTTAGTGTCTTGTTTGCCCCAGTGAGTTCACTCTGCTGGGTCTCATGGATATGGAATTTTCTATGTTTTTTTTTTTTTTTCCAAGATGTTCTTTAGAATGGTTTGGAGTGCATGTTTTGTATTTGTGAAGTTTTTCAGGTATTCTTTATCATGTAAGTATCTTATTTCCCTGTCTATTCTGAAAGACAGTTTTGTAGGATACAACAATCTAGGCAGGAGGTTGTTTTCCTGCAGTGCTTGAAATACTTCCCTCCAGGCTGTCCTTGCATTGAGTGTTTGTGTTGAAAAGTTTGCTTGATCCTAATGGCTTCCCTTTGTAGGTGATTTTCTTCCTTTCTTTCACTGGTTTCAGTATTTCATTCTTGTTTTGTGTATCTTGAACCTCAATAATTATATGTCTAGGTGTAGATACTTTTATGTCATGGCATTTTGGAGTGCTATAGGCCTCTTTTATCTGCATGTCCATTTCTTTACTTGTGAAATTTTCTGCCGTTATCTCTGACCACAGTTTTTTTTTAAATGTCTTTTGCATTGTCTCCTGCCTCTTCAGTGACTCCAATCAGTCTTATGTTATTTTTCTTAGAGTCATCTAGGAGCTGTTCAGTTGATTTCTCATGGTCCCTTTTCCTTTTCCATAGATTATGTCTTTCCTGCTCATTGGTTGCTATGCTGTCCTCTAGATCTGAGATTTGGTTCTCTGCTTTATTCATCCTACTTCACAAATTTTCATTCTCCTTCATCATCACCTGGAGCTCTACTTGAACCTGTTTAAAAGGTTCCATTTCTTCTGCTATCTTAGATTCTATCATCTCACAGATCTCTTCTTTAATGATGTGTTTCACTGGGGACAGTATCTCCATTTTGATTTCAGAGATGAGTTCTGATTTCCATTTTACCAGATCCACTTTAGTTACCATCTCAAAGAGTCCTTGTGTTTGAGTTTCAGTTTGCTCTATTTCCCTTTTCTCTGAATTTATCTGTGATGGTGATCTTTGTGTCTGTTTTTTGTATATTTTCTCATTTCTACTCTTTTGTTGTTAGTAATGTTATTTGTTTAATTCCTTGCCTGATGACAGGGCAGTGTTTGTTGCAGGTCTCTTTCTTTCTATTATCTGGCACCCTTTGGAAGTGTCACCTTCCTGGGTTGTCCTCCTTGAATGTGTAATGACCCTTGAGAGTTCTCAGTTCTGACACATCATGGGAGGTATTTGAACAGAAGAATCACATCATGTTTGTTACCATAATACAATCAGTGCCAATATCAGTATTAAACACAGTCAATAAAATGAAAAGTTTTGTTAATTTCTATTCTGAAGACTTTGAACTCATGAGTTACCTCTATGTCCATATGCCAAAATTTAGAATTGATCAGCAATGTATATATAACATGTAGATAGTAAATGTACCCCCAGAACCCTTTGGGGATAAAAGATCACTGGGGAGTCAGGGAAGTAGGAAGACAGGAGGAGAGTGAAATAGGGGTTAGCAGATTTATGAAGATCACCTAGACCTGAAAAACTCATATATGCCCGTGGGTAATAGAGGATAAAAGGGCATATATAAAACCATACCTACTGTATGCTGTAAGACCGTTGGAGACTTTGCTCACCTTCTTTTTTTTTTTTTTTTTTTTGAGACAGGGTCTCACTTTGTAGTTCAGGCTGGCCCGGAGCTCACTTTGTAGCCCAGGCAAGCCTCGAATTCAGCAATCCTCCTGTCTCTGCCTCCTGAGTGCTGGGATTACAGGCGTGAGCCACCATACCTGGCACTGTGGTATGTGGTATTGATGGCTGGTGGGCGTGAGTCACCATGCCCATCACTGTATGTGTTTACTGGGGATTGAACTCAGGACCTTGTGCTTGCAAGGCAGGCACTGGAACCACTGAGCTAGCCCTCCAGCCCTGCTCACCTTCTTATAGTAGTACAGAAGAAATAGGGCAGCCTGAGATTCTTACTTCTGAGTATTGCTTCTGACAGGCAGATAGGAGAGGATATGAGGACAAGAGGTGAATAGAGGGATCTAGGAATAGATGGCACAACAGAAGCTAGATTCCCTTGTTTTTTTTTTTTAATCTTGCCCTGTCTCTCAGAAGGGCTCTGGTGTGGAGGGATGCAGTAAATGGCTCTGGGCTCCTCTTGGGCCTGTGTCATCACAATGCAGCTCTGGGTTGGAGTGGGGTCTGCCTGGCAGACTGCAGTCCTCTGAGCTGGGGATGGCACCCAGGATCTGCGACCTGAGTCCTATAGATGCAGCTCTGGGGTGGAGTGGGGACCGGAGGGGCTGAAATCCCTTGCTCTGGTAATGGCCTATATTAGCTTCTTAACTTGATATAATCCCGTGTTGATTATTAGTATTATTTCTTGTGCCACTCTGATTTGTATCAGAAAGTCCTTGCCTAGAAGACTAACAAATATAATGTACCACAAGCTCAAAAAACTAGGCCTTTCAAAACTAAAAGATCTGGTCAAAAACTGGGCAACTGAAATGGATAGACACTTCTTAGATTAAGAGGTACAAATGCCCAATAAATACATGAACATTTTTTCAACATTACTGGCTATTACAGAAATGCAAATTTAAATATCTCTGACATACCATCTTACTCTAGAAAAAATCGTGTTTAACAAGCAATCAAATAATAACAAATGTTGGCAAAGATGTAGTGGGAAAGAAAGTCTTCTACATTCGTGGTTGGAATATAAACTAGTACAACTACTTTAGAAATTAATAGAGATTTCTCAAAAATGAATACTAGAAATTCCATTTGCCCAAACTATTCCTATTCTTGATGTTTTCTGAAGTTATGGCATTTCATTGATACATGAATACTCATATTTATAATTACTGAATCTTGGAAACAGTCTATATGCCCATCAATAGATGAATGATTAAAGCAAATGTACTATTCATACATAATGAGGTACCACTCTGTCATAAATAATAATAAACTTGAGGAATTCATAGTTAAGTGGATGCACCTTCAGACCATAATATTAAGTGAAATAAGTACCTCACAGTTTTTCTTACATGAGAAACCCAAAGTATGTATAAAAGTGAAATAAAAGATAGCTAATAGGGAATAGAGAGCTCTTTGAAAGTTGGAAGCAGCAGAGAGGGAGGAGAGAGATAGGGATCAAAAAACAGAAGAGGTGTTATTTACATATACCATTCTTCATGTTAGATATAATCATTGTGTACTGAAAACATGTTTTAATTAAAAAAAGGAAGACTCTTTCTGTGTTCTGTTATTTATTTTCTTAATTTCCTTTGGATTTTTTTTTTTGAGACAGGGTCTCGCTTTGTAGTTCAGGCTGGCCCTGAGCTCACTGTGTAGCCCAGGCAAGCTTCGAACTCAGCAATACTACTGTCTCTGCCTCCCAAGTGCTGGGATTGCAGGTGTAAACCACCACGCCTGGCAACCTTTGGATGTTTTTGGTGGAGCAAGAGTGGAATTTGAACCCAAACTGCGTGGTGCACTACCTCATACTGTTTTGCACTAGCTCACTCCTTAAGATTTAGCAGAGAGGTGAATGTACACTATGTTTCTTCACTATTTTCTACATTTCCTCTCACTTTCTCCCCCCTCCTTGCTCATCTTACCTCCTTATAACAATGTTTTGTGTTATGACTCATTGTGTATCCCTGTCATTTTCATTTACTTTTTCATGACAAGAGCTGAGAATTGGTGTTTGCTTCTACTTCAGTCATTGTTTCTAAAAAGTGTCTGACCATGCTGCTTATTATACCTTAGTTCCTTATTTTTACCTAGGTATAGAGAAATTATAAACCAGGTATAGAGAAACAAATGTTTTATGCTCTAAAAAGAGACACACTCAGAAGCAAGAAGTAAAATGGTAATTTCTATGCGCTGGGGCCCATTGAGAGGGTTATTATCAAAGAACATGGAGTTTGGGTTAGACAGGATAAATAAGAGCTAGAAAACTAATACACAGTACAGTGAGTAAAGCTGATAACAATGTACTGTACATTTGAACATTGGAAGGGAAAGTATGAGTTATTGTAGAAACATGAAATAAATGTTTAAAAAATCAGCACAGTAAAAGACTCATTGCTACTAGTTCACTTCTAAATACACCACCTCACTTTTAATACACATATACCCTCAGTCTTCCCACATTCTGAAGGAGTGCTGGAAGTCTAGTCAAGGAGTGTACATAATTATGTTCTTGGGGCTGCCTCAGCATCCCAAATCAATGAAAAATGTTTATCTTTCATGGTTATTTTAACTTTGGGGAAAAACGGATCTCATGAAGGTGGGAGAGGACAAACTGTAGTGTGTGATGCCCACCTTTCCATCAGATAACACCTGGGGCCCACAATAGCTGGAGACTTAGGAAAAAGGCTATGGTTTCACTGATGGCATAGTTGGCGACTTTATTTCTGTATTAGTGACTGGTTGCTGAAGAAACACTGAGAGTTAATGGGACACACACAGGAGCTTCCCTTGATATTTCATTATTTCTTTTCCAAGGTTGTGAAAACAGGATGTTAAATCTCATTATAATGTGCAAAATATTTGAAAAAAATGAAGCCTATGCCATGTGTGACAAAACAAATGCTTGCATGTGCTGTACGAAACTTCTTTTATATATCATTAATTATTATATATTAGAAAACTGAATGTAATATAAAAATCAAGATAAGCTCAAATTTTAAAACTAAAGGTCAGATATGTACAGGTAAATACTGAAGTTAGTCATAGAAATTGAATTTTAGTTCTTTTTTTGAGTTTTGAGAGAGAACTCCCAAATAAGCCTTTCCTCTTCCTTGAGCAGTTATCTCATTTATTTCTCATACCACTAGTACTAGTATAACCTAGGCCACTTCCTAACATTCTGGATGGTAGGCTAAATGTCAGTTCAGCATAGATAGTGTGTTCATTCATTATGGTAATTTTATGACCCTTATGAAGTGCTAGGAATTTGATAAAGAGAAATAAGTGTAGAATCCTGTATCCAAACATTTCTCCAGGTGCTTCCACTTCTCTCCCTCTCTCTCTCTCTCTCTCTCTCTCTCTCTCTCTCTCTCTCTCAAGATGGACAAAAAGATGTCATGCCCCTTTAAGAAACCATAGTGATGCACAGATGCAGATGATGCAGGTGACGCAAGTGATGCAGACCAATCATACATTGCTAAATGCTACTTCCTCCCTTGTGCCTAATCACACGCCATCTTGAGCACTGCTCCCTCCCTCTCACCCAATCACATCCCAAGCCACCCTATATAAATGCCTGTAAATTTCATAATAAACAGGTGAAGCTTCTCAACCTACACAGAGTCTGTGAGTTGTGATTCCGTAACCCCGCTCACCCTCCCAAGGTCTTCAGACAACACTGGTAATTGGCCCAGGCCGGATGACATATTGGTATAGAAATTCTGTCATTAGGATTATGGTTTGTGTTAGGACAGGTATTATGAAGCATTTGTAGTGCATATCTGTGGAAATTTGGTTCATTTTGTCCATTACCTAATAGAGCCCAAATTAGCATTTGCTGGAAGGATAGCACCAGGGTGGGTACCTTGGCATTTTCAGTTGTCAAATGTGGTTTTTTTTTTTTATGGTTTAGAAGCAATATTCAGAGTAGCCAGTGTTTTTATGAATGGGGATATTTTTGAGATGCACAGTCTTGGCCTATGGTTAGGCTGCCCATCAGAATTCAGGTTAGCAAAAGTAGAAGTGGTGTTTTGATGATTCCTGTGTATTTGTCATTGACATTTCTTGTCAGGGGCATGATTCTTAGGAAGAACATGGAGAGTGTATTATGTAGGTAGAGTGGGGTTGATAGTGTCCGATGGACAGGCAGGGTAGGGTTTCAATTTAGATTGAGAATGGTGTCACTGTGGATATTCCTGCATATTCAGGTTTGGTTTGCACAGGAATCGTGAAGAATATACCTGGGAGTCATTTGAGCGGTAGTGTCCTTGTGTCTAGCTCTCCATACTGAAGGCATTATCTAAGTTCAGAATCAGAGTTAGGGTTAGGATTCAGGTGAAGTATACTGTCCTTTTGATTATTTCTGTGGATTGGGTTTCCCAACATATAGTGAGGATGGATTATATGGTCAGGTTTGGAGTTAGGATTAGTGCGTTGTGCATATACTGTTATGGCAAAAGGAAGTTGCAACTACTTGAGGGATGTAGGAACTTGGATAAAAGAAAGAAGTTTATTTGCTAGTGAAGGTTAGCCATGAGGGAAATGAGTCTCACTGAGCTTGACTGACTGACTATTCCAATTTTGCAGCAGTTATATAGAAACACGCAGGTGACATACTGATTTATAATCCTAGGTTCCACAGATCTGCTCGCAGGACCTTATCAGTTTCCATGATTACAAATAGTTACTTGTAGTTTAGTCAGTAGGGGGAGGCAGCTGAGCAGAAGATTGGGGGTTACAATTTACTACACACAGGTGTGTTAGGAGTTAACGGAGATCTTCTAAGTGGGGGTCACTTAACATTCCAAAGCAACTAGAGGAACCAGGCTCCACAGGGTAAACAAATGGCTAAATAAATCAAAAGCTACTATCATTCACAGTTCTATCTCTGTAACATATTGTGAGGGAGGGTCAGCACCAGGTCCCATCCTGGCTATTGCCATTAGGTCCAGTGTCATTTCTGTAGTCAGGTTTCCTGTGACATTTCCCCATTTTTCTTTAGGCTGAATCTTCAGCCACTTGTATAGGACATATGTATTGATTATCAGTAGCTGCCAACATCTCATAAGACTGTATTGCTTGGATTCTTTGAGTGATGAATTTAGTTATCCAATTAATTAAGCAAGGCCCTAGCATTACTAGGAGCAATATTACTGTTAACAGCCCAATCAGTGCCCTAGCTAGGGTTTCCAATTTAGGAAAGACCAGCCTCTCCATAAGTCTGTTTCAGAGGGCTCATACTTGCTTTGCATTTTATTTCATCATTCTTTGAGCTGAGTCATGGATTCTCTTACCACTCCTGATTAATTGGCATAGTAGCATCACTCCTCTCCTAGGTCGAGACAGGTCTCTCCATATCTAGCTGTGAGCAAATCAAGCGCTCTCCTATTCTGGAGCTCCACACCTGCTAGCAAGTCAATCTGTCCCTGCAGCATTAGGATAGAGGCTCAGACTTCATCCAGCCCTTTTTGCATGTCTTGTCCAGGGACAGGTATTGTTGCTGTCCCAGACCTAATGCTGCGCTGCTCAGTGTGAGGCTCCTGGCTATAGCTAGTCCAGCCAAGATAGGGAGGACAGTAAGATCTCTTTTCTTTCTAATTAACTTTTCTGGGGCCCTGATTTGTAGGGGAACCTGCCTCATAGTCTGAGGTGTGTAAACATTTAAATTGGGTATCAGGACACCCAATCTACAAAGCCCCTGAGCCTGGGGAGAATGTTTGGTATAAACCATTTCCACAAAGGAAGAAAGTTCTTCCAGGGGCACTCAGGTTGTGGACCAGAATTTCTAAACTATGCACACCCCACATACATTAGCAGTGTGGGCTTTTCCTAGTAGGCAGGAGCTATTTCTAATTATCTCATTGGGCTCTTTCAGGGTCCTTACAGTGGGTCCTTGAGTCAGATTGATTGCACCTGGAAATTCTTAAGGCTTGGTGAGCTAATTGGCTTGGGGCGTGGGGGTGGGGCATCGACCCTGCAGTTAGAGGCAAGTTTTGGGTCAGTTGCCATAGTACTTTATGAGTGCTATTTATGGTCTGAACCTTATCTATTTCTGTATACTTAGTCTTATTTGATTTGATGTTCTTTATTTCTTTAATCAAAAGGCTTTGCCCAACTTTATGTTGGCTCATGTTTCAGACCTTTTTAAATCTCAGTGAATTGAAGAGCTGTCACTTATCCAGGATGGGCTTAAAGTTTTTTTCCATCTGCCTAGCTGAGCCATCATGCTAGGCCTGAGAGGTATGTACATTAAATACTACACTCTTGCAGTTTGGCCTTGTAACCATTTTAGAATTCCACAGATCAGGAAGAACAGTCTCCAGTGGGTTACATTTCCCTTGTTTACAGGTCTGATAGTCTTGAAATTGTACATTTTACTTTGGGAGCAGTGGACATTGAGTGCTGTCCCAATTTACAATCATTGCCCTTGTTTTGTCTTTCTGGGCTGTGCATAACTTTTGTTCCCTATCATATCTTCCACAATCTATGATCTCTGGCCAGCTATAATGTTGATGTGGGCAGGCATTGACTATAAATTTCATAGGATGCCCCTCTGTTTCCCATTTGACTGTCTTAATCAACCTGGCCTGGGCATCAATCTCTGATCTCTAGGTTGATATATATTCAAAATTCCAGTGTCTGGCACTCATACACATAAAATTACCTATAAAAGTGATACTATAAGGCCAGAGATTTAGCTCAGTTGTTCTGGCTCCTGCCTCACAAGCTCAAGGTCCTGAGTTCGATCCCCGGTAACCACATACAACAATGCTGGGCATGGTGACTCACGCCCACCAGCCATCAATACCACATACCACAGTGCCAGGTGTGGTGGCTCATGCTTGTAATCCCAGCACTGGGGAGGCAGAGACAGGAGAATTGTTGAGTTTGAGGCTTTCCTGGGCTACATAGTGAGCTCAGGGCCAACCTGAATTACAAAGTGAGACCCTGTCTCAAAAAAAAATTAAAAAATGTGATAGTATACACCAGAGTACAATAACTGGCAAATGTCTTTCCCAAGTATTCCAGTCTGGTGGGATGAGAGTGGCTAAAGCTATGCCAGAGAAAATTGCAAGAGCAAGATAAATGACACAGACACTCACACCAAGCAGAGTTCCAGAGGTTATAAAAGCAAGACACACATCCATGAATCTGCCTTTTAGTTGTTCCTTAGTTCTTAAACCATGCATTGACCTGTCAGCCTCCAGAGTGACAGGAGTAGGGCTCTTTTACTCTGACTCTCTTATTGAAGTATGGTGGTGGGAAGGAAGGCCAGGATTGGAGAGAAGGACAGAGAGAGGCACCAGTGTCCAGCAGTAAGTTTACTTTTTTTTCTCTGTGGTCATAACTACTCAGGACTCCTCTGTGGAGATGAGAGTCCAGCCAGAGGGAGGAGGCAGTGAATTCCTTGGGCCCCTTTAGTCCAGCTGGACCAGTTGGTGAGAGGCATCTGAACCTTGAGGCCTTTGCCTCAAGGGCAGTCTCCTCTCCAGTGGTTACCTTTACAATCAGGGCATGATCCAGTGACCTCCTGTCGCAGTCCGTACTGAGCTGGCCTGCATCTTTGCAGTGGTAGCAGACAAGCTGAGTTGTCAAATTCTTCTTGGAGTTGGACCCAGCATCTGTTACTCCAAAAACTGGCAAATGTTGAAGCCTTCTCTCGATCTCTTTTGTCTCCTGCCCTTGGCTCCCTTTCTATTGCTTGTTTTGCTTAGTACTTTTTAAAACCAAGTAAAAATATTGGATTTAATGTTTAACTGCCAAAGAAAAAGTAAAAGCAGGGCACATAGTTAAGACTTGATGAAAGAATTGTAAGCACTGTAGCTGACACAGAATGGTAGACATTGATTTATATATGACCTTATAATCTAAATTTTTAACGAATGTCTTTCAAATAAATTGACAACTCACACCAATTTGATTTAGGCTCAAATACACACAATGAATAACACAATGTATAGAGTAAATGCAGAATGGAGATTTTTTTTTTTTTTTTTTTTTGCTTTTTGGAGACAGGGTCTCGCTTTGTAGTTCAGGCTGGCCCTGAGCTCACTATGGTGCCCAGGCAAGCCGCCGCGAACTCAGCAATCCTCCTGTCTCTGCCTCCCGAGTGCTGGGATTACAGGCGTGAGCCACCACGCCCAGCATTATATGTGGTAACCGGGGATTGAACTCAG
>PVIC010038041.1:0-17777 GCA_004025085.1 Thryonomys swinderianus | reverse complement strand
CTCCTCTGCAGACGACACAGAAGGGAAGCTGATGACAGGGAAGGAGCCAGGGCACCAGGGAAGTTGTGGCCCATCCCCTGAGGCCCCAGGAGCCCAGCGGTCGACCTGCCACCTCTCCCTACACAGAGGGCCCCTCAGCCAGCGGTGGGAGCAGAGGAAGGCTGGCCACAGGAAGGGCTAGACTTCACGTGAGGCAAGAGCGCAAGGGCGAGGCTCTGACTCAGCCAGGTCTCTCAGGACGGAGAGGGGCTTGTCTGGGGAGGAAGGCTGGCGAGGGCACAGGGAGAAAAGAGGCTGTCAGGAGGCCCGGAAGCTAGGGGATAGGTCACCCAGGGAAGGGGCCAATTCAAACAGCAACCCCACAATGGGATTTGTGTCTCCCCTTTCTTGTAGTTCATCCTTCAAACTCAAGCAGCCAGGCAGCAAGCCTCTAAGACCCACTGAACAGTAGCCTTGGGCAGCCCCAGACTGGGCACTATCTCCCAAGTACAGGGCTGCCCTAGCGCCCAGAGCTGGCTTGGGCAAGGCTGCTATTGGCTCTCAAACCAAACCCATCACAGCTATATCCGGGACTTTTCTGGGCAGCACAAAAGCTCTCCTAGTACAAAGGCACATAGCAGGCAGCGGTGCGTGGGCAGCCAGGTGTCTGTTTTGTAAGTGGATTTGCATGTGGCCACATGGGCCTCCGAAGAGGAAGTTCGACAGGAGGTAAGGATGGGGCAGGAAGAGAGGCAAGGGGCCCACGTATTGGTATCGAATGATGGTCACAAGTGAAGGAAAACCCATTTTTTGTTTAATGCAAAAGTGAAATTGTCTTTAAAGCTTAAGTCTAAGGGGTGTGACTAGTTTCGGACAGGGCCTGAGCAGGAGTTCTAAAATGATGTCCCCAAGATTGTTGTCTTCAGGTTCAACTCCTCTCCCGGCTGGTGCCACCTCCTAGTATCAAGATGGCTGCAGAAGCCCCAGGCCTCACTCTCTTTTCTCTGACAGCTCAAAGTTCTGTAATGGAGTTTCACTGGCTCTGACCAGCCTGGGTCTGGCCAGGGACCCTAACCAGTGCTTGCAGTGGGGGAAGGGGCGTCCTGACCACTATGGCTGGAGATGCAATCGGAGCTCTCACTCAGCCCATTGGTGCCAGTGATCAAAGGGTGCCGAGAAACACAGGCCCTTTATTCCTGGTGGAGCCAGACTTCCTGGGGAAGCTGAAGGGCCTGCCATGCAAGTTGGGACACAAGTTAGAGAGAGGAAACTTCTGTTTCTTTCTTCTCAGAGCACAAAATATGCGGACTGTGTCCCCACCAGCCATCAAGAAGTGTCACGCACGCCCTGGGCACTGAGCAGGGAGACAGGCAGGGTCCTTGTCTCAGCCGCCCCGGGGTAGGGAGGACATCCACGCGGAGGCAGAGAGGAAGGGACGCCAGCACCGGCGGGGTACACAAGGGACATGGCAGAGGCCTCCTCTCTGAAAGGAGCAGCAGCCAGAGCCACCTGGAAACATGTGCTACTGTGAGGGGAGGAGCCTCTGCCCGAGGGTGGAAAGTGTGAGTTCTGGCTGTTCCACTCCCACTTGGTAAAACGGGAGACACCTCCTGCCCTGGGCACAGAGGCCCCAGGAAAGGCTGCCCTGCTGCCCTGGGGCACAGCCTGTTCCTGCCCCTGCTCTGGTCTGGGAGGCCCTAGACCCGGACACCAAGACCAGCACAGGCGCCCAGAGGCACTGGTGGCTTAGAGGAGGCCGCAGAGGAACAGGCTGCAGGATGTCAGCCAGGGACGTGGGTGGCTCTCGGACTGTGTCCCAGGAGCACGCTTCCCAGGCTGGCCTTAGCCCTTCTGGTCCTGCCATTACAGACCAGGCAGCGGAAGGGCCAGAGGGAGAAGGAGAAGGACACCAAAATCACAAGCTCGCCTTCCACTCCGTGAACAGCCTCCTCCCGCAGGCCCACAGCACAGATGCAAATCAGAGGACAGGGAAGAGGGCCATCTAACCCCCATATCTGGTTGCCTCCCCCGCTTCTCCCATCATGGGCCCACTGGGCAAGGACAGAAGTCATCACCGGGACCCAGGCCTCCTTGCATGGCCCGCTCCCCAAATCCTGGGATCCCCTGCAAGGCTGCCCTGTCAGCCCACATCTCTGAGACGCAGCTTGGCGTCACTGTCCTCCTATGAATCCATGGGCCTGGTGGAAATACCACTTTCCGTGTTTGCCCTGGCTTAGCAGCTTGCGCTTCCTCCCAGGTGAGGTACCAGCCCTGCCAGTGCTAGGGTGCCTGGGTATCTCCCACAGGAACGCTTGGGAGCAAGGCTTCGGGGCAAGACTGGTGAGGGCTTCGTGGCAGCTCTCTGGCTGTGTAAACCAGAGTGCTGCTTCACTCCCCTGAGCCCAGCGGGCTTATCTGCAAAGAGAATGGGAGCCTGCAAAGCTGCTGTAAGGACTAGAGATATGAGGACAGGGCTCCTGGCCACTTTGGTCTATGTCTCTGTGGTCTCTCCACACTGCTTCTGGGTTACTTCCTATTCCATTTCCGTCTCCAGCCCCAACACTGGCTCTTCATCCATGATCACACACAGGCAGCTGGACCCGAGCCACCAGGGTGCAGAGGCAGCATCAATGCTGGTCTCCTTCTCTGCCCCCTTTTCGTCCTCCTGATAAGGTCATCTAGGTAAGGTTGGTGCAAAACTCAAAAAATGTCACCAGTATTTTTCTTCTTTCTAAACAGTGGTTCTGCCCTCTTTTATGAACACTAAAGTTTTAAGTTCCCCATGGTACCAAAAGGGCATAGTGGCTCCAGCCTGGGTACTCATGGAGCTGGCCTCAGGCTTGGCAGTCACAAGGGTAGGGTCTGCAGCCTGGGCCTGGTGAATTTATAGGAAGATGAAGAGATGGGCGAGGGCAAACTTGGACTGACTGCCAAGTCACCATGCAGCAAGAAGGCAGAATGCAAAGAGATGCCAGATGCTTAGCGGGCGCTGGTGCCATGTCCTTAGACTTCCTAGCTCCCAGAATCATGAGTCAGATAAAATTCTGTTCTTTATAAATTAGCCTGCCTCAGGTTGTTCATGATAGCAACTGAAAACAGACTAAGACAGGAGTCATCTGGTCCAACCCCAATATTCTGAGGAGGAAATTAAGGCTCAGAGTAATGAAATGACCTGTCCAAAGGCACATGAGTTATTGCTGCCACGCTGGAAAGGTTCTACAGGGCTGGAGGTGGTGAGGAATGGACAGGGCAGTCTGAAATTATCCTCTGTATTAGGGTATCTTCCTGTTCCCCGGAGGAGGATACTAGATTTGAGAACATTCAGAGGTTTCTTCCATCTTGAACCTGGTTGCTATTAACCAAGCTCTGAGGAATCAGGGTCTCAATTGGAGTTTCTTCCTTTCATGGCAAAGGTGAGAAAACTATCCAGTGCATTGATTTCTTCACTCTTTCGAGGCTTGGGCTGCATCCTAGGCCCATAGTCTAGGGGGACTTCCACCACACACTGAATTCCTTTCCTGGACCCCCTGCAGACCCAGCCCTCTCCCCACCCCCTCTGACCTGCCATTTCTCAAGATAGAACTAATATGACCTGTTGGCCTGCATGTTCTTAGCTCCAATAGCACAGCCACTGCTCCTCTCAGAGGACTTGCTCAGGCAGCCTCATTTAGAGTCTGGGTGTTCCCAAAACATTTCAGTCACAAGCTCCCAACAATCCTTTGGATCGGGCTGTTTCAGAAGATCCATACATTCATTCAGCCACACGTGTAGAGTTCATTGATTATGTGTCAGGCTCCAGGCACACTGTGGTGAATAAGATTTTGGCAGTTGTCACTGGGGAAGCAATTACATAAATACTTAACTCATACAGAAGACTTCAGCTGGAGGGAGGACATGGGGGGGGGCATTCCAGACACCTGGTGACAAAGGGACTCACTATAACCCAAGCAGGAGGCCAAAGTGGCCAGGAGAGTGTGCTCACCACAGAGTCAGAGAGAAATGAACAGAACTGAGGAGGTAAAGTCAAGGGCTTTTTTGGTGGCTCGAGGCAGCACAGGGTACTATTGAAGAGCCTGACTCTACCAATAAGTGTACATTGTCCTTCTGAGCTTCAGTTTCCTTGTCTGTGAATTGGTGATATTTCAAACTACAACATCAGATTATGAAATTGGGGGGGCCAGGTGTTATAAACCAGGCTGTATCTGGATAATCCCCAAGAGCCTTGTGCATTCATAGGTGAGGCTTGTCAGAGCTGGGTGGGTCTAGGCTGTGTGATGCTGGGACTAACGGTGTGTAGCACTGAGTTAGTGCACTGATTGGAATCAGCATAGGTGTGGGTGACACCGCCCAAAAGGCTGGTAGCCTGGACGGGTTAAAGGGAAAAGCAGGCTGACCATGGCTGCTGCTGCTGCTGTTGCCTGCTCCGCTGCCTCCTGCTTGCTCTGCCATGGACTGATTTCCTCCATCGTGCCCCTCTACCCTGCCACCTTGCCTTGGAGCCAGCCAACTATGAACCAAAACCTCTATGAACTGTGACTCAAGATAAACCTTTCTTCTTTTAACTTTAGGTGTTGGACATTTTGTCTCAGCAGTGAAGAAAGTAACTGAGACACCAAGGAAGTATACTTTCAGCTTTGTGGCAACCAGTACTTCTGAGCTAGGAAATGCAGCAGGAACAGGAGGGGTTGGGGCAAGAGGCCCTGCTCTCTGGGACTCTTGAGTCAGCCCTTTGTGAGGCATCTATCTGGGGCTGCTCCCTCAGCAGCTGGATGTGGGGTCCCAGGCTCTAGACAAAACTCTGTGCTCAACTTTTCCACTTCATCTTGACTTTACGCTGAGTTATGTCTTTGAAAATGTGGCTGTGTGGCTCCCAGCTGGCACATGTAACTCACAGGCTGCGGTGGATGGAGCTGGGGTCAGCACTCTGTCCCCCCGACCTAGGTGTCCCCCACCCGGCTTCACCAGGGGCCCAGAGCTTGCGCCTTTCAGCCCTTTCTCCCTTCAGCTCTGCGTTGAGCCTCTGTGTACCTGGATCATCTGCAGACCTCACAACTCCTCGAGATAGCTGCTGCTGGTGCTGGAGAAACCAGAGAGGCTTTGCAAAGCTAGATGAACTGTTGATCTGACTTCCAAGGTGCTGCTCTTAAGGCCTATGTTTGAGTCCTGTCTGTGACATGGAACTGTTCCATCCTACTCTGCCCAGTGGGGCCACCACTACCCATGTGGGTCCCTTAAGAACTTAGCTTTACATCTTATTTAATTTTAATTAATTTAAATGCAGTAGTCACATGTGGGTAGAGGTGATCCTAATGGACAGCCTAGGCCCAGAAGGTCAAGGAAAGCAGAACATGTTTCCTTTAGACCTGGTTGTAGTATCTTCTCATTTGAAATGGGTTACGGGAAGAGATAGGGCTCATCTTGAGCAAAACACCCCTTGCCCCAGTGCTGAGCTCTCAAATACGGGTGTTCTACCCTCAAGGGTTAACTCAGTACCTCCTGCTGCCCGTGGTCTCCAAAGCTGCCAGATGGGAGAGTTGGATGGTAGAGGAGGTGTGAAGCCCCCTGGCGGTTTCCAAGATGGGAACAGGAAATGCCCTTCTGTAGCATCCTGGAATATCAGCCTCTGGGTTGGCATGTGAAGCAGTGGGACGGTTACCTGGGAGACACGGGGTATGGAAGACCCTGGGGCAGCTGATCTGCAGCAGAGCCCACCCTTGGAAGACAGTAGCCGAAAGTGAAGGAAGGAGTGGCCCGACATAGGCTAGGCTGGCGTGGGTGGAGGCCAGGAGGCGCTGGCATGGCACGGGGCGCAGAGGGGCAGGAGCAGCCCCCGAGATCGGAAGGCTGAGGGAGGAGGGTGGTAGCAGTTGTGAGCAGGGAGGTGGGGACAGCACAGACACGGCGTGGAGACACAGCGAGCAGGGTGGACACGGGGCCTGGAGATCCCACTGACTGGGAACTGAAAACACACATAGTCACCAACTGCTTTCACGATGCGAGACGCAATCGTCCCCAGTGCTGGACAGGGGCAAGGAAAGAGCGGGTGAGCGGTGGCTGGTGCGTGTGTAACCCGCACTCACCTCCCCTGCCCTCCGCAGCTGTGCTGAGGCCTTCGTTACTCTCCTTCCCCAGCAGGACTCTCTTCTAATTACAACTAGCCAGGCTTGCCAAGCGTGTTTCCCACTGAATTTCATTTCCGGGCCTCTTGAATGCCAAATTAATTTTTAATCACCCTGGAGGTGTTGATTTTAATTACCCAGATTGGAAGTGACAAGGAAAACAGGATGGAGAGGGTGAATTTGGGGGTGCTTCTCAGGATGGGACAGTGGGTTTCCAGGATGCTCTGGGGTTGGAGGGAGGGCACCTTGGCTGTCCAGAACAGTGGCTGTGTACTTAAGAACCCTGGCACAGCCAGCTCTGGAGCAGACAGGGCGGGAGCGAAAGGGAGCAGGGACCGTGGTCCTTGGGAAGCCCAACTTGTGGTGGGCAGAGTCTTACCCAAGCACACACACACAGGAAGTAGGGAGCCAGGTGATCCCAGCACTCAGGAGGCTGAGGCAGGAGAATTAGCGTGAATTCAAAGCCAGCCTGGGCTACATAGTGAGTTCGAGGCCAGCCTGAACTACCTAATAAGACCATGTCTCAAAAGACCAAAAGATGAGGAGGAGGAGGAGGGAGAAGAAAGAAGAAGAGGAGCTTGCTTAAAATGCAATGGTCTCTTTCTACAGCACTATGCCATCCCAACCCAAAGCCAACGCACTGCAGCTCTCCTATCCTGTATACCTTCCCCATGCCGGCTAGGCGTCGACACCACAGCTTCCATAGTCTTCTCCATCCCTGACTGTCTGGGCCACGTTCCCTCTGCATATGGCCCTGCCGCCTGCGCGAGGCCTCCACCATCCTTGCCTGAGCCTGGCGTAGCTGTAGGCCTGCAGTACATCTACTCAAGGGCTTGGGAGAAACAGTCAGCTAGGTCGGGTGCATGTGTTCTGGGAGAGGGTTTTGCTTATTTGTTTGCTCACTTGTTTTTTGTTTTTACTCTCAAACGAGGCACATAGACACGCCCCTTTTTCTACCAGTCTTTGCTGTGTCCTGATAGGAATTAGAGGCTGGTCACATGGCTATCGTTCTTCTACCGTGACAGCATTCACTTGAGTAGGCTGAGTGAGTGGGCAGAACAGGGGAGCCGTAGAACAGGGGAGCCGTAGACCCTTGGATTAGCCAGTCCTGCTGCTCCCAAACTGAGGGCCTCTTGTCAGGTAAGAAGACACGTTCTGTGTGGCTGCAGCCATCTGGGGTAAGGTTTTTTTCTTTGATTGGCCAAGGACATCCCCCTCCCCTTCTCCCCCATAGGGTCAGGACTTGAACCCAGGGCCTCAGACATGTTTGACAAGTGCTCTATCCCTGAGCTACAACCCTAGCCCAAAGCAAGATTTTCTAATGGCTAAAAGAATAAAATTCCTGAATTCTCTCATTCTCTCTTGCTCCCTCACTGCTTGACCTGGTGGGCAGGAAGGGAAGCGCATAGGGAGGAAGCCAGGGGCTGAGAGGGGCTGCTGCTTCTGCTGCCTTAGGAAAAACCCCATATGCTGACCTGTCAGCGTCCAGGGGAAACGGAAATCCTGCTTGGGCCAGAGGGAACCCCCCGCCTCCACACTAGGGTGTACAGCAGGGGGGTGGGGAGCGCCTCCGCACCCTAGGACTCCTCCCTGCACTCCTGTGGGCTTCCCTCTGGAGCCTTAGAGAGGAGACACTGAGGAGTACCCCAGGAGCACGAGGGCATGAGTCTCACCATCTCCGGCATGGCCGCAGCAGTGAGGGCGCTGGGCAGGGCTGTTAGCACCGATGCTAAGAGTAGATGGCATGGATTCAGATCCTCCTGTGAGGAACTCTGTCAACTGTCTAGATACACCCCGTGCACGCAGACATACACATACTGACACACAGACACACACACACACACACACTCTTGGGGCACCAAGCCCGAGCTGTGGCCTGTGGTCTACAAAGAACAGGACAATTTGATGCCCCTATTTTTGTATGGGCTGTGAGCTAAAATGGTTTTTAACATTTAAATGACTGAAGAAAGTAAGAGTAATGTGAGACCTGTGAGACTCAGGGTTCGGGAAGAACAGCCACGCACCTTGAGGCACTATGCGCAGCGGGTGGAGCAGCTCCCCAGAGCCCTTTCCCTTCTGGAAATGTGCTGTCTTGAGAGAAGCAAATCACAGTCACCCCACTCCTTTCCCCAGGCTTCCTCGTAGTGAAGGGCGGCCATTTGTTCAGCTCTGCCTGAAGGAACTAAGCGGCAGTCTGCAGAGATCTGGAGAAAGCACTGCCTTCTGAAAGAAGGGCCGGCAGTGGCCAGGGCCTCTCCTTCTCCCTATTTCCTACGGAGAGTCTGGGTCTACTCTCTGGAGCTCACCACCCTCTTCTTTGGAGCCCCCCTCCCGACTGGAAACAGGAAACAGGGACTGAAATGAGTTCTGTGGGAAAGGCTGGGGGGCTGGCCGGGGTCCACCTGGGCGCGCCCGAGGTCGGGCTATTCTAGGCCAGACCACAGGGCCCGCTCGGGCCTGGCTGAGGAAGGGTCAGCTGCTCCCAAGAGCTGCCCAGCGCACCTGTCCCCTCCCGGCTGGACGGTAGCCCAAGGTCTCTTCCCTGTGGAGTTCGGGGTCAGCATTTCCGAGTTGTCTGTCTGGGTTTCCCTGTGCCCCTGGTTCCTTATATAGTTCTTAAAAGATAGTAAATATGAAGGTAATGTTGAAGGTAATGGTTGGGAGGATGGACAGGGGACGAGTGGGTAGGAAAGCCCAGCTGTGAAGCCTTGCTTCCGCACACACAAGCTGACAGTAGCTCTGCGGTGTCTATCACTGCGCCACCTAACAGAGGGAGAGAGCGAGTCTCTATAAAAGACTGACTTCTCCAAAGTCACAGGGTTGGAAGAGGTAAGGCTGCGACCTGAACTCTCAGCCAGGTCCAAGTTCCTGGGCACAGGGTCCACTGTGGACATTACGTCGCGGCCATAGCCGGCCCCACACAGGGGTGCAGACACCTGATGACACCAGCGAAAGCCAGGAGCAGCCTCAGCCTGTGCCCTGGCCCTGCCTGCTCTCAGACACCCACAAATATGTCAGCCTCTTAGCAGGTGCTAAGCAGGCCATGTTTGTAGAATGAATGAGTTGATGGTATCACTGAGAATTCTTCAGTATAAAGTCATAGGCTGTAAATCCCAAGAAAGCCAGTAATGCTGACGTCACGTCCGCCGGCTTGTAACACGTTGGAATGTGTGTCCCGGTGGCAGAATCAGCCTCCTGTCACGTGTGCGCGGCGGGACATTCATCACCAGCACCACAAAAGCAGAGCGGACACCTCCGCCTGCCAGCACCCCTCGTCATTCCAAGCGTGTGACGTAAATCGTCTCCCTGGAAGTCGAGGCCCCGGGGAGGGGTCGCGTCACTCTCCTCCTTTTATGGCCGAGGAATCTGCAGCTCAGCTCCGTGGTGTGAAGGAATCTGATGGAGGCCACACGGCTGGCAGTGTCAGAGTCAGGTTCAGCCGCAGGTCTTTTGCTGCCTTGCAGAAAGACAAGCTGGCGGGGAAGACTCTGGGCCCGGGGCTCCAGCACAAGTGGGGCACTGTGTCACCGGGATCCAAAGAGGGTGGTTCGTCAGTTAACTGACGGGAGAGAGGAGCACGAGCTGCAGCTGCGTGGTGAGGTCCCTGCGGCCAGACGTGCCTGTCCCAGTTGTGTGTGCGTGAGTGTGGGGGGGGGGGCGTGTGCAGTGGGCTAGGAGGGGGCATGCTGGGCAGCGTGACCGATCTCCGTGGAGATGCTGGTGACTCACGCGCCTTCCCAGCCAGCAGGGGCTCTGCACGACGCCGTCCAAGCCGGGGGCAGGTGGCAAAGCAGACGGGCTTGCGGGTGACACTGGGTCTCCTGCCAGGGCAGGTCTCGTCCTGGGTGCAGAATGGTGGGCTCCGAGGGCCCCTGTGTGAGTCCAACCTCAGCCCGGGGCAGGCGACCATTCTGAGAGGAGCCGCACTTTCCGTGGACTCCTCTGCCCCAGACTCTCCAGAGGCCCAGCCACTCCAGCCTAGGCTGTGGGTTCTGCTGCCCAGGGTGGGTACCTTGGGGGGAACCTTCTGATCAGTGTGCACCCCGCTAATTGGCATCTACTCTAAGCCTGCCAAGGTCCAGTGGCTGATGCAGAGCAGGAGTTTAAAAAGGTTAGTTGCCTCACTCAGTGACTGAAGGCCCAGAATTCCCAGGGCAGAGGGGAAACAAAGGCGGCACATCCCAGCCTGTAAGCAACTCACAGCCTCCTTCCCGGAACTACACAATTAATAGCACAACTAAGTGTCAAACTGGAAGACTCTCAGACTTTCAAACAAGGCTGGAACAAGCAACAAAGTTCCAGACTGGGTGGCGAAAACCCCGGAACTGTGTGTCTCTCAGCTCTGGAAGCCGGGAGTCTGAAATCAAGATGGCAGTGGGCCTGCCTCCTTCGGAGGCTGGGCGGGGAGCTCTGTTCCCGACCTGTCATCCTTGGTCCTGGGGCGCTGCTAACACTCTTTTGTGTTTGGCTTGTGCTGTGGAAAACAACTGTTTTGGGGATGCTTTACAGTACCCTACTCTGGGTGAGCCTCGTCTGTTTATGATAACCACCTGGAAAGCAAGAAGCTGCAAACTAAGGGCTGGAAGGTTAAAGATCGCCTTAGGAGGGGTGGCAGGTGCCCAGGTGACCTTTGTCCTTCGCACTGTGATTTATAAACAGCACACCAAGGAGGCCACCCGGGCCTGTGGCTGCAGTGGAAACTTCGTGGGCTGGAGGAGCTCTCTCCCCAGCAGTCTAGGTACTTCCATCTGCAATGTGGTGCCCCTTTCTCTTTCTCTTCGCCCTGGCAGCCCTTCCAGGCCTTTTGAAAAGTGGGCAGGTTCCAGTGAGGGCTCTGATGTACCCCTTCCTGTCCCTGTAAAAGGAGAGGGTGGCGCAGGAGAACTGTGCTGTCTCCAGAGTGGCCAGAGGACGGACCCAGCTCTGTCCTCACGCAGAGGCAGAGAGGACTCAAGAAAGCCTGTCTTCTCTTGCACAGATCGTGATGAGAAAGAAGTCAACTAGGGGTATGGCCTGGCCCAGAGATGCAGAAAGCCCTGAGGCTGATGGGAAGTCCCATCAGCACCTCAGTCTCCCCACCCTTGTTGCACAAATACAAAGTCTATTTGGAGTGAGACTCAGGTTCCTGGGGCCCTCGCTACCTCAGGGTGTCCCCATGGGGCAGCCGCAGCAGCCCTGGGAGCTGGTCAGAGGCACTGGCCCTCGGGCCCACCTCAGCCTTGTCGAGCTAGAACCTGCATTCTAACAAGGGCCCCAAGAGATCTGCGGCCCACTGAAGTCTGAAAGCACCGCTTCAGCGCCGTCATTTCGCCTGTCCCTTCTACAAGGTCTCTTCCTTCTCTGTGCGTGTCCAGACCTCCAAGTCCAGCTCCACATGCCTCAGTGGACTGATTCCTGCCCAGACCTCAGGGGCACAGAAGCTGCTCCTGCTCAGGTGGAATCAGCCCTGGGGCTTTGGGGAGAACTTTGGATTTGGGCAAGAGTTCCTTCCTTCCTTCCTTCCTTCCTTCCTTCCTTCCTTCCTTCCTTCCTTCCTTCCTTCCTTCCTTCCTTCCTTCCTCTTTTTTTCTTTGCTCCTTCCTCTTCCTCCTCCTCCAGACCCTCCTACTTCTCTTCCCCTTCCTCTTCTTTTTCTTGTTTTGAGACAGGGTCTAGCATGTCACCCTGAAACTGGACACAGACTGAAAATCTTCCTGCCTCAGCTTTTCCAGTGCTGGGATTACCAGTGCATAATGCTCCACAGGAGTTGCACAGAACAGAAGGGGCCTGCTGGGCCTTGGGGCAGATCCTCACCCGCATCCCTTAAAGCAAAAAGCCCGCGGGCAGGAAGTAAGTGGGCTCCCCACCAGCATCACGTCATTGGCTCCCTGGGCGAAGCATTGCCAAACAGCTTTCTCCTCCTGAGTTCCGCTGAGGGAAATGGTGAGGGAATAAATTTCCTCTCGATACACCACACATTGATTCAAGCTAGCTTCCCAGCGGCCCTTAAAATAATAGCAGCATTTATTGGGTACCTGCTTTTGTGCCAAGTGCTATTAAGTGGATCTGAGGGGAGGAGTTGGGAGTACCTCCTCAGCTCAGGAGAGAGGGTGAAGAGTACGTGCCAGGCTCACATGCCACAGTGGAAGCCCAAACTGGACAGGGCCCACCTGGTGCACTCTGCCTCTGAGAGAAGGGAACTCAGTGCTCAACCAGACCGGCCACCCTGGAGCCTGTGCTGATCTCTGAGGTCCCCACACTGACCACGGCAGAGCCCGTGTGAAGCTGGACGGCCCCTGGCTGTGACTACCCACACAGGGCTTCAGGGGAAGCAGAGAGAATCGCTCCCGCACCATTGGGAACTTCACAGCATCTCCATATTCTGCCACATCAGTATATGAGTGCCTCCATTTCCCTTTTCTCTGCTGCCTAGTACTCCAGCACGTGACCATCCCCTCAGCCAGGCTCATGCTGGGGGGCACTGAGGGTGTCTCCCATAGCTGCAGGTCTATCTTTAGAATAAGGGAGTAGCCTCTACAGGGGCTGTGCCCTTGCAGATTCTTGGCTGTTCCCCACCCAGTGAAATTGTCTTGAAGGCAATTCTCAGTTTTCATTTCTCCTATCAGGACTGCGCCAGCACCTTCTCTACCACTGAGAGTAGGCCCGTGGTGCAGCTCCGCGGCAGAGTGACTGCCCAGCATGTGCAGGCCTTGGCTTTGATCCCCGGTGCCACCACAGCAACAAACTGTGGCCATATGCTTCATGAGGTCTCCACCTCTCCTCAAAAATGTTCTTAAACTTCATAACCACAGGGTGAGAGCCCCCAGCATTGTCACGAGCCTATTCAAATATTTAAATTACCATTCTAACATCCCAGGGACAAGGTGGATGCTTGTACCTTGTGTGTGTAAACTGAGGCACTCGCTGGGCGCCGGGGCAGGCTGGTCGACTGTGGCCTCAGTCAGGGCAGCCAGGGGTCTCCGTGACCCTGAGGCCCAGGTTGCAGGGCTGTAGCCACCCGCATGGAGGAGAGACAAGGGCCTGTGCTGCCCCTCACTGGCTCTGGACAGGGACTTGCAGACTTTCTGAGCCGAGAACATGCTGCCCGGAGGGGTGTCACGGCCGTGCGGTTCGGGACCCATGGTTCTGTCCCTGGGCTCCGTCTCCTCACTGCAGCGCCGCGGGTCCCGACCCTCTGCATGGCAGCGTCTTCCCTCCCTGCGCATCCCCAAGGTCCCTCCAGGCTCTTCTTCCTGACCTGTGGGCCCATCGCTATCCTCTCTCCCTGGGAAGCCACCCTGGGCTGGGCTGGACGCAGCCCGACGGCCCCGCCTCGCGCAGGTGCAGGGCTGTCTCCCCGCAATGCCAGGGTCTCTCCTCCCAGCCACTCGCTGCTGCATCCCAGCGCCTGATGCAGCGGAGCTGGGTAAGAAGGACCAGAGAGGGCCCGAGGGTTGCAGGGGTGTGCAGGGGCCAGCTGCCCTGTGTCCCGGAAACTGGGGTGGGCGCAGTTTATCA
The DNA here is from genome assembly GCA_004025085.1 of Thryonomys swinderianus. Classification (NCBI taxonomy): domain Eukaryota; kingdom Metazoa; phylum Chordata; class Mammalia; order Rodentia; family Thryonomyidae; genus Thryonomys; species Thryonomys swinderianus. The sequence continues at coordinate 4,182 of PVIC010038041.1, read as the reverse complement.
AGAGGGCTGCAGAGCGGTGGGAAGAACGGGCGGGTGTGAGGTGTGTGGCCCTGAAGGCCGATGCCCGGAGAGCCCCCCCCATGCTTTCGGACCCCCACCTGCTCCTCCGGCCGCAGGAACAGCCCGCCATTAGAAGGCGTCCGCCCTGTCCAGTCCGGAGGCACCCTCGGCGTACACTACCAGACCCCAGAAAACAGAGGCCCCACACCCCACTCTCCCGTGGGTCCGGTCTGAGGTGGAACACACGGGCCCTTCCAGTTCCCTCCCTTGTGGCCCCAGACTTCCCATCACAGCCTGACAGCGAGCCGGGCCCTGACGACAGGATCCTGAAGGGTGACTTTCACCACCAGGCTCGCCTGGCTCTGTGCCTCAGGCCGTTGTTAAATGGGGACAGGAGGTGCAGGGGGTCCTGAGGCCCAGTCTCAGCTCCCCTGGGTCCCCACTGACGCAGAGCCTGTCGCTAGCATCTGCCCGCCCCACACACCTCCTTTTGTTTTACAGGTTTTGTTTGTTTTGTTTTGTCTTGAGACAGGGTTTCACAATCTAGTCCAGGCTGGACTTGAACTCACGATGTAGCCCAGGCTGGCCAGCATTCCTACCTCAGCCTCCAAATACTGGGATCACAGGCATGTGCCATTGCAGCCAGCTACTATTAATCTTTCCTTACACATGGGGGCTATGCTACTCACATAATGAGAGAAAAGTGAGGTCACATCTCCAGTCTTGGAGGTGAGATATCATCAGCCCCATCTCAAGTCTGGGATAACAAGGTGGGCTGCATTGAGGCAGGCAGGGATTTTAGGTTGTCTGTGGGGCCTCTCCTGGAGAAGGAGGTAAGAACACACCCTGCTAAATCGCTGGACCCCATACTTCTCAGCCCTTCCTAGGAGCTGTGGGCGTGGGGCGGCCATGCATGTGATTTACCCAGTGATCAGAGCCCAGAAAATGGTGAGACCTCAAAGCCAGCTGAGCTTCCCTCCTGAGAAAGGTCACGGGAAGAAAGGGAACGGCCCATGCCGCCCCAGCCTGCCAGGCTCAGTGCGGTCACAAACGGAGCATGAGCCTGATGAAAGCCATTTTTAGCAACACCCAGTGTGATCATTGTATGAGTAAATGATGTTATAAACAGCATTATCATATTGTTCCTAAAATAACCAAATTACATTTGTAAGGGGGAGTTTTGAAATATAAAAGAATTTTTTGAAGGCTGGAAAAAAGTCCAAACATGAATAGTAACAAAATAGTCTATAGCAGAACAGGCTTTGGAACCGGGCATGCTGTTAAACCCGCTGTGCTGGGTGTGGCCTTTCCCTCTGTGGGGGGCGCACGAAGTCAGCCACTGGCCCCAGCTCCCCAGAGGAAGCGTAACTGCGCCTTGGTCTGTGGTTTGTTCCCTTTATACTTGGGCTGCTTTGCTCTAAGCATATTATTTTTAGAATCAGAAAAAAATAATCCTCATGAAACAAAAGAAAGGTGATGAGCGTTTTACAGGGAGCACAGGACAGAGAGACAGATGTCCCTTAAAAGCCGAGCTTTTGGGCCTGGACTCTGACCTGTGGGGTGGGGTGCGCACACAATGCCGTCTGGGTGCTTCCCACTGCAGAGCCGGTGTCCTAGCTGCAGGCCCTGCTTACACATCTCAGGGGAACCCCGGGCCGAAGCTTCCACACCCACTCCAGTCAGGCCCGGGGCCTGGGGGGAACTTGGGGGTGCAAACCTGGTCTCTCACTTTCCCAGCTGTGCCTTGGCTGAGGTTTCCCAGGCCCAGGAACAAGGGCACAGAAGAAACCTTTTGTTCCACCCATCTCCACCTTATCTTCTTTTTCTTTTTTCATTTAATATGTTTTAGAAGTCATTCCTTTTGATAAATTGGATTTCTTCAACACTTAGAACTATGCATAAAGAACATGGTCAGCAGAGTAAAAGAGACCCGCAGTGGAAAATATTTACCAAATATGTAGTTGATAAAGAACTAATACCTAAAATACATAATAAAAATTCCTATAGCCGGGCTTGGTGGCTCACGCCTGTCATCCCAGCACTTGGGAGGCAGAGACAGGAGGATTGCTGAGTTCAAGGCTTGCCTGGGCTACATAGTGAGCTCAGGGCCAGTCTGAACTACAAAGCGAGACCCTGTCTCAAAAAAAAAAAAAATCCTGTAACTCAACAACAACCAAAATCCCTGAAAATGAGCAAAAAAAGCTGAGCATGGCAGTATATATTTATTATAATCTCAACTATTCAGGAGGCTGAGGCAGGAGAATCACATGTTGGAAGCCATCTGGGCAACTTAGCAAGATCTTGACTTAAAATAAAATAAGAGCTGGGGATATATCTCAACAGGGCATGGGGAAATCACGGGCAAACCCTGGGTTTAATCCCCAGCAAAGAACTGGAAAAAGGCATTTTCCTAAAGACAATGTGTGAATGGCCGATGAGTACCTGCAATGATGCTCAGAAGTATGACTTCTTATATTACTGTCACACCCGTTAGGGTGCTGTTATAAAACAGTAAAGGAGCAAGCGTGGGGAGGATAAAGGAATATAAAATGTAGAAGATAGCATGGCAATTTCTCAAAAAATTACATACAAACTTATTGCATGGCCCAGCAATTCCACTTCCAGAGATGCACATGGAAAAATTAAGAACAGAGACTCGAATATATAATTTGTATATCCACTCTCATGGCAGTGGTACTCACTCTGGTCAAGGTGGAAACATTTCAAAACTCCACTGAAGATGAACAGGCAAATAAAATGTGACATATATATTATATATTATATATATGGCACATAATATATATATATATATGACATATAATATATATGTGACATATAATATATGTCATATATATATATATATGTATATGAATATTATTCTGGTTTGAAAAAGAATAAAATCCTGATACATACCACACCATAGACAAACCTAAAAAACCTATTTGTTTCTGAAATAAATCAGGAACCAAAGACAAGTATTGGCTGATCCCACTTATATAAGGTATCTAGAAGAGTCAGATTCATAGAGACAGAAAGGATAATAGTTCCCAGGAGCTGGCAGAGAGGAGAGCACAGGAAATCACTGTTGACGAGCATGGAGTCTCAGTCTGAGGTGAGTAAGTTCTGGAGACAGATAGGGGAGGTGACTTCACATTATTGCAAATGTACTTCCTGATGCGGAATGGTAGTCTTAGAAACGGTTAGAATGGTGAGCGTGATGTGTATTTACCACAGTTAAAAATGTAGTGGTGCCAGACACGGTAGCACTTACCTCTAATCTAGCAACTTTGGAAGGCTTAGGCAGGAGGATCAAAATTTTAGCCCAACTTGAACACTTCCTGACAGTAGGGTCCTACGAGGAAGAAAAGTAGACATCAGCATCCTTTCAAAGGACAGCTGCTGGTTAAACATCTCTGTCCCTCCTGTCCCAGCCACCTACTGAAGGGACCTTCAGCTGTGAGTCTCAAGTGAAATGTGAATGGGGAAGAGAGGAAAAGGAGAGAAGTGGCTTCCCTTGCAATACCCAGCACTCCAGCCATCCTCCCACAGCATCCATCCTGACCTAAGAACCATGGATCCAAATGACCATGGAGGCAGATTTCTGAAACCATGACCCAAAGTAAATCATTCTTCCTTTAAGTTGTTTTTGTCAAGTGTTTTCTCATAGTAATGGAAAGCCAACTATCAAGCCAACCAAGATTAACAAGCTCACTAAGTGTGGTCACAAGATCACTGTATCGTGGGGTCCATGTGGCATAAACTGAGGGATGGAGATTTCCTACCTTTATTTAAAATTCCACCCGCATTGTATCAACTTTAGATAGATAGCAACCCTTCCTTCTTTAGGCAGCATGGCAGGACATTCTAGAATTCAGACCTCAAATCTCAACCACTACTTCCCAGGAAAGGACCCAGACCTCCCACAGCCCTTCACACAGAGGTAGCTTAGAAATGAGGTTCTTTAAGACAAAAGAACATTGAAGAAAACCACAAGGATTCCATGGAGACCCCGGGTCTCCAGTCTTCATATATTTTTTTTACCAAGTGCTCACTATATGGGATGTGGAGGCACATACCAGAAATCTTAGCATTCTAGGAGGCTGAGGCAGGAGGATCACAAGCTTGAGGTCAGCCTGGAAAATTTAGCAACTTGGTGAGACCTTGTTTCCAAATTTAAAAGGA
>PVIC010038040.1:0-17802 GCA_004025085.1 Thryonomys swinderianus | reverse complement strand
GAACTCAGCAATCCTCCTGTCTCTGCCTCCCGAGTGCTGGGATTACAGGCGTGAGCCACCACGCCCAGCATTATATGTGGTAACCGGGGATCGAACTCAGGTCCTTATGCTTACGAGGCAGGTGCCGGAACCACTGAGCTAACCCTCCGGCCCTAACTTCCACTTTTGATACTTTTTCTATTCCAGGAACCAATACAGGATACCACATTACATTTAATTGTCATGTCTCTTTTTGGTATCTAAGAAGATATTTAATGACCTTGACATGTTTGAAGGGTACTGTTTCTTCACTATACAGTGACTGCTTTTTTCTTAGTTTAGTCTGTTGGCTAGAAGTCTCTGAAACCAACTTCTCACTCAAGAAGAGGGGAATTGGTTAGACGTGGTGGTGTGTGCCTGTAATCCCTACACTCCGGAGGCTGTGGCAGGAAGATCGCCAGGAGTTCAAGGCTAGGGTAGACTACATAATGAGTTCAAGGCCAGCCTGAGCTATATGCGTAGCAAGACTATCTTTAAGAAGAAGAAAAAAGAGCTCAGGGCCAGCCTGAACTACAAAGCGAGACCCTGTCTCAAAAAAAAAAAAAAGAAGAAGAAGAAGAAAAGAGTTAAGGCATATTTCCTAGAGGAAAATTTTTGAAAATAATTTGATTATAGGATAAAACCTCCAATTTATTGGATATGTACTATTATAGTATTATAAAATACAATTTTTTTTGTTTCTTTGTGATGCTGGAAATTGAACTTGCCCCTCCTCCCTTTATTTCTTTTTTTTTTTTTTTTGAGACAGAGTCTCGTAATATAATTTGACTGTTTTTGAACTCACTATGTAGACCAAGCTGGAGTCAAATTCATTGTGGTCCTCCTGTCTTAGCCTCCTACATGTTGGGATTACAGGTGTAAGCCACCATGCCTGGCTTCTTGGTATTTTAATGGTGATTTTTTTAAATCTCTCATTCATTATACATTTGTTAATAAGCAACATATAAGACCAAGGCTTTTTCCTCTGGCCAGGTATCCAGTCAAGGATTATTCATTGTATTTGACTGTCAGTTTGAATCTTAGCTATCTTACTTAAGAACGCCTGCCTTGTTTTTGTTTTTTATTAGGAAAATGGTATTGTTTGGGGATTTAATTTTGTTCTGTTTGTTTGTTTCCACTGTCATCCTGGAGATTAAGCCCATGCCAGATCCATATTCTATACATAAATTTACCCTAGGCCTATGGTTTAATTAACTTAATTTGTGTGTGTGTGTGTTGTGTATTTGTATGTTTGTTTTTGCAATATTCGGGATGAACCCAGGACCTTTACACTGATGTACATCCCCAAACCAGTTTTGTTTGTTTATTTGTTTGTTTTAATATATATGTTGACACAGGGTTTCCCTGAGTTGCAAAGCTGGGCTGGAACTTATGATCCTCCTGCCTTTGCATTCCTGAGTGCTGGGATTGCATGCATGTGCCCACCATGTCTGCCTCAGGACAATTTCTTGAAGAGATCAAAATGTATTACAAACTGTCCCACATCTGGAATTTTGTATGCCCAGTATCCTATACTTGATTAAATTTGAAATTTTCATGTAAATACATAAACAAAACCATGTAATTAGCATTTTATAACTTCCCATTTCCAATCAATGAAGTAGTTTAAAATTTGTTTGCTTGATCATAATAGTAAGCGTCAAAGATCTCAATTTTAAGGTGTTTTTCCCTTTGCAGTCAAATCAGTAATCATTTAAATATGTGTTTAATACCCATTCAATAGACATTTCTACACTAATCTTCCACTCAGTGGTTTTAATGAGAGTCAATCAAGTAGGGATTATATATTGTTTTGTTGTCTGTGTATGTTCACTAGCTCACATTCTTCTGTAAAGGAGATTTTCACCAACAGAACCCGTTGAATCACACTGTTACGGAGTTCCTACTGAAAAGGCAGGTTAAATACTTTATTTTTAACCTTTAATTACATGTGGCTTTTTTGTTGTGTCTGTTGTTGTTTTGTTTGTTTTGTTGTTGTTGTTGTTTTGGTATTGGGAATTGAATTTGGGACCTTATGCTTGTGAGACAGGTGCCGCTGAGCTAAATCCCCAGCCATGTTAACCTTTAATTACTGATTTTTTTCTTTTTTTTTTGAGATAGTGTCTTGCTTTGTGGTTCAGGCTGTCTCTGAGCTCATTATGTAGCCCTGGCAAGCCTCAAACTCAGAAACCTCCTGCCTCTGCCTCTTGAGTGCTGGGATAACAGGTGTGAGGCACCGGGCTCGGCATTGTGGTATGTAGTACTGATTGCTGATGGGTGTGAGTCACCGTGTCTGGTATTATTGTATGTGGTTAATGGGGATTGAATTTAGGACCCTGCACTTGCTAGGCGGGCACCAGAACCACTGAGCTAAATCTCTGGCCCAATTACTGATTTTGAAAAGAAGACCTTAGTGTAATAAGAACCTCCAATGCTAATAAATTACAGATGAGTAAATGTTTCTATTACTTTCTCTTAAGTATATTGTTCTACCTGATCAATAAGTATTGTTTATTGTTTCTTGAGTTGGAACACTTTTCTCTTTGCCATCTTAACCTATTCCAGTGACTTTGTAGTAAGCATTTGAAATGTATTTGTTGAACAATAAAAGAAATTGAATCCACACTTTGTGGACATATATAGACAGTTGTTTTCCTGGGGAGAGAGTTTTTACTATTCATCAAATTCTGTGAAGGTTACTTGACAATAGAATGAGAAACTATACTGTACGATTTCAGAAGGGATAATTTTCTTAACTTTGTAACATGCCTAGAGATAGTGGTTTGAAAATCCTGTGTTAAAGACTATAAGCCCTTTAAATAAAATTCATCTCAATCCTGTTGATTTGTAGTGCTCCATTTATATTAATTTTTTTTTTTTTTTTTGGAGACAGGGTCTCGCTTTGTAGTTCAGGCTGGCTTTGAGCTCACTATGTAGTCCAGGCAAGCCTCAAACTCAGCAATCCTCCTGCCTCTGCCTCCCGAGTGCTGGGATTACAAGCGTGAGCCACCACGCCCGGCACTGTGGTATGTGGTATGTGGTATTGATTGCTGGTGGGTGTGAGTCTCCACGCCCAGCATTGTATGTGGTTACCAGGGATTGAACTCAGGACCTTGCGCTTGTGAGGCAGGTGCCGGAACCACTGAGCTAACCCTCTGGCCCTATATTAATTTTTTTACTCTGCAACTCAAGACTATCTGGAATCTTGACCCGATGTTTCCTTTCTCTCTAGATGAAGTGAAAGATTTGCCATCCTTTATGAGTGTCTGCAACACCTGAAAAACAATTTGCTCTTAGGTTTTTTTCTTTTGGTATCAGGAATCAAAGTCAAGACCTTCCACTTGCCAGGCAGGCATGGCACCTAAATCCCTGGCCCTGTTCATAGAGTTTTGAAAATTGCATCTTTTTAGTGCCTCAAATTGAAGTCTCTTCCCTCTTTTCTATCTGTACTCTGCCAAATCTTCCTATATCTCACAAAAAAAAAGAAAAATTACTCATTACATTACCAAAGTCTAGATAAACTGGACAATGTTATTGGAAATCTTAATGAATTAAAATTAGGAGAAAAGGGGCTGGAGATTTAGCTCAGTGTGTTTGATGCCCAGTAACCACATACAACAATACCAGGATTAGTGACTCATGCCTACCAACAATCAGTACCGCATACCACAGTGCCGGGGTTGGTGGTTCTCACCTGTAATCCCAGCACTTGGGAGGCAGAGGCAGGAGGACTGCTGAGTTAAAGGCTTGCCTGGGCTACATAGTGAGCTCAGGACCAGCCTAAACTACACAGCGGGACCCTGTCTCAAAAAAAAAAAAAAAGAGGAGAAAGTTAATGTTCTCAGTAATAATATAGAAACAAAAAAATTACAATGTTTCCCAAGATTGATTATATAAAATATTCTAAATAATGATTCATTTAAGAGTTTTATCACCTGAAATAAGTCTTAGAAACTTGAACAGGTAATAAGTTTAATTTATAAAACCTTAACTAAAGATATAAGCATATGTTCCCATATTAGCTTTCCCTGTAGTAGCAGTGTCTAATATATTTGTAAATAATATCTTTTATATCTACTTGTCTTTAGAATGTTGACAAACTTATGTGAACTTTTCCAAATGCTGTAGTTTTAAGGCAAAAATCTGCATACTCAGAAAAAAACCCAAATCTGAAATAGTAAATTGTTTTTCTTTATATTTCAGATACGTTGGTAACCTTTCCAGAGATGTGACAGAAGCTCTAATTCTCCAGCTCTTTAGTCAAATTGGACCATGTAAAAACTGCAAAATGATTATGGATGTAAGGGTATTTTACTTAGCTTATTTTCTTCTGTTAAACATATTATTTAAAGCCATAACTTCTAGGACTTATTTATGTGTAAATTTATAAGGATTCTAGTGAATTTAATGAGTTTTTGGTAGCTGAATTTCTTTGGCTAAAGAGAAGAGAAGTAATCATTTTGGGCCCAGGTTATAGCTTAGTGGGACAGCACCTGCCTGGCAAGCTCAAGGTCCTGTTAAATCCCCTGAACCAAAAGGAAAAAAAAGAGTAAGAAGAAGTAATCATTTCTAGAGCAGATCCATTTAGGCATCAGAATTATTTGTAGTATCAATTGGTCAGCTGATTAAAAATGTAGTTATTACAATTAGATTAAGAAATGGAGTAATAGATATTCTTATTTTTGTTTTTTGATATTTATTGTCAAATTGCTTACAAAAAATGTAGCAGTTTACACTCCCATCAGCTGTTGACTCCTTCATCATTTCGTGACCCACATTGAGCATTTTGCTTAAAAAGGAAAAAAAAGAACAAAACCAATTATGAATTTGTCAAATACAAATAGAATTTTGTTCTTTTAATTTGCATTTCCTTGCCATGCCACTGCAAAGGTGGAAAGTTGTTAGATGTTTATAGTCATTATTTTTTAAATTACCTGGCCCATTGTGTAAAATTCCTGTCATTACTAGGAAATTTCTTTTACACATCATGATCACACTCAACATTGAGAGTTTGTACCAGTATATACATGACTTAATTCTCATTTTTTTCCCATTCCTTACCCACCCTACAACCCTCCATACCCCCTATATACATGAATTTGTTTCTCCTTTTTTTTTAACCATCACAATTTTTTCTTTCTCCTTGTTATCTACCCCTACCCTCGTTTCCCTCAGGATATTTTCTATTTTACAGTATCTATCATTTATTCTAGGACTTATTTACATTTTCAGTTTCTTATACCAGAGAAAAGATACGGTATTTACACACCTATTTATTTCACTTATGAATATGTCCTCAAAGTATGTCCATTTGAGTATGAATAACTCAAAATTATCATTCTTTATCACAGAGTAATACTCCATTTTATTTTAAAAACCACATCTTCTTTATCCAGTTTAGAGTTTTAGAGTTGATAGGCATTTGGGTTGTTTCCAAGATTTAGCTATTGCCTTTTGGCTAAGATCTAGGGTAATAATAGACATTTTGTATAGTGGAAGTGTTTTTTACCTTATTTTTGAAGTTCGTGGTTTAAGCTTTTCTTGCATTTAGGCAACTTCTATCCATCAGACCTTAATGTTTAGAAAAATTAAGTTTATTTGTAATTGATATATATAATATATAATATATGCATATGATATAATGTAATATAGTACATATTATAATATATAATTATATATTACATTATAATACATTATATATTATATTATAATATATTATATATATGTATATATAGACAAGGTAAGTTAAAATTTGACAAGGTACTTTTTGATTTTTTTTTTTTTTTTTTTTTTTTTTTTTTTTTTTTTTTTTTTTTTTTTTTTTTTTTTTTGCGTTTTGGAGACAGGGTCTCGCTTTGTAGTTCAGGCTGGCCCTGAGCTCACTATGGTGCCCAGGCAAGCCGCCACTTTTTGATTTTTTTAAAAGTCCTTTTATGTTATAGTCTTTCTGTTCTATAAAACTTTTAGGTTTCCTAGGTAAGCATGGTGGCTATATGCCCGTAATCCTAGCACTTGAAAGCTGACATGGAAGTATCACAAGTTCGAGTCCCACCTGGGCATTTCGGTGACATCCTGCCTCAAAATAAAAAAGGGCTAGTAGGGTAGCTCAGTGCAAATGCCCTGGGTGCAATCCCAAATACCACCTAAAAGAAAAAAAACTTTTTTTTTTCTCAAAAATATTCCAGTTTTAGGGGCCAGAGATTTAGCTCAGTGGTTCAGGTGCCTGCCTCGCAAGCACAGTGGTCCTGAGTTCAATCCCTGGTAACCACATACAATGCTGGGCATGGTGACTCACGCCCACCAGCAGTCAGTACTACATACCACAGTGCTGGGCATGGTGGCTCACACCTGTAATCCCAGCACTTGGGAGGCAGAGGCTGCAAGATTGCTGAGTTTGAGACTTGCCTGGGCTCCATAGTGAGCTCAGGGCCAGCCTGAACTACAAAGCAAGACCCTGTCTCAAAAAAAAAATTTCCAGTTTTATTTATTTATTTATTTATTAACCTGGTGTTTTAAAGTGTCATTATTTAGTCAGGCATGGCAGTGCTTGCCTTCAGTATTCCCAGGTAGGTGTGAATTACAGATAGGATAGTGAGATTGAGGCCAGACTCAGCAATTTAGTGAGACCTTATCCTACCATTAATAATAGGCAAGTTGATTTGTTATCTTAGATATTGAATGTTGTCAAACCTTTCTTCTAATACTGCAGAATCATAATTATGAAAATTGAGGTCAACAGCTATGTTTGTCTTTACTTCCTATCATATTTAATATTGCTATGCCTTGGATAAAAGAGAAAAAAATCTCTCTGAGACCAGCCAGGCACAATGGCACACACCTGTAATCCAAGTGCTCTAGGAGTCTGAGGCAGAGGATTGAAAGTACCAACCCAGTTTGGGTAACTGAATGACTTAAGATCTTGTCTCAAAAAATAAAAACAGAGGGCCAGAGATTAAGCTTAATAATTCCAGCATCTGCCTAGCAAGCACAAGGTCCTGAGTTCAATCCCTGGTAACCACATACAGTAATATCAGGTGTGATGACTCACAGCAATATTGGGTGTGGTGACTCATGCCCATCAGCAATCAGTACCACACACCACAGAATACTGGGCAAAGTGGATCATGCCTATAATCCCAGAACTCGGGAGGCAGAGGCAGAAGGATTGCTGAGTTTAAGGATTGCCTAGGCTACATAGCTCAGGGCCAGCCTGCACTACATAGTTAGACCCTGTCTCAAAACAAAACAAAACAAAATCTGCACATAATTTTAAAATAACCTGAGAATAAAGTTTAAAATTGACTTTTGTATCCCCTCTCCAACAGACAGCTGGTAATGATCCATACTGTTTTGTGGAGTTTCATGAACATCGCCATGCAGCTGCAGCGCTAGCTGCTATGAATGGGCGGAAGATAATGGGTAAGGTAAGCTGTCATAATAAAAGGTGACCTGCCTGAAAATTTTTAATTTTTATTTATTTATTTTTTATTTTGAGGCCAGCCTGGATTATATATTGAGTTTAAGGCCAGCCTAAACTACGTAGAAAGACCTTGTCTCAAAAAAACAAAAAAGAGAGCCAGAGATTTAGCTCAGTGGTTCCGGGGCCTGCCTCGCAAGCACAAGGTCCTGAGTTGGATCGCAGTAACCACATACAATGCTGGGCGTGGTGACTCACGCCCACCAGCAATCAATACCACTTACCACAGTGCTGGGCGTGGTGGCTCACGCCTGTAATCCCAGCACTCGGGAGGCAGAGACAGGTGGATTGCTTAGTTCAAGGCTTGCCTGGGCTACATAGTGAGTTCAGGGCCAGTCCGAACTACAAAGCGAGACCCTGTCTCAAAAAAGAAAAAAAAAAAAAAGAAACATTATATTCACTTTGTAGCAAAAGGTCAATTATGTATTCACATTTCAGGTTAAAAAGGTGAGATAAAACTCTTAGGAAAAAAGAGAACTGTGTTTATGTTTCTATTTACCGTGGTGCCTTGCATATGATAAAACTGAAATACTTGTTGACTCAATCTTGGATAAAACATATAGTAACTGTAGATGCTAGTGGGAAATAATGGGAAAAATCTGTTGGTTCCTTTGGCAAAAATTGTTATTTGAACATTTATAGAGATATATAAAAATCAGGCTGGGGCCGGAGGGTTAGCTCAGTGGTTCCAGCGCCTGCCTCGCAAGCGCAAGGTCCTGAGTTTGATCCCTGGTAACCACATATAATGCTGGGCGTGGAGACTCACGCCCACCAACAATCAACACCGCATACCACAATGCCGGATGTGGTGGCTCACACCTGTAATCCCAGCACTCGGGAGGCAGAGACGGGAGGATTGCTGAGTTCGCGGCGGCTTGCCTGGGCACCATAGTGAGCTCAGGGCCAGCCTGAACTACAACGCGAGACCCTGTCTCAAAAAGCAAAAAAAAAAAAAAAAAAAATCAGACTGTTTCAAGGTGGGAATATTGATCAGTGGTAAAGCATTTGTTGCAAGGCCTTGGGTTCACTCTCTAACACTAGGGTGGGAAATATTTCAATGTCAGAGTGATTTCCATAAATATAGGTCTGAAGGTAACTATTGAAACTGACCAGAACTGGTACTTCTTTGAATGTTTCATCTTAATGCCTATGCTGTGTATTTATAGATAGAAATAGTTTTGAACTTTTATCATTATGGAGTATAAATGCAGAAATTTTCTTTTAGGAAGTCAAAGTGAATTGGGCAACAACCCCCAGCAGTCAAAAGAAAGATACAAGCAGTAAGTATATTTTGTATCCTTTGAACACTTGTTTTTATTATACTCAGTAGTTTTATTATAAAGCATATAAACATCATACATGTTTGCAGTAATATTTTGATCGTTATCCTAAGATATGATTTAATGTGTTTGTGTTAATAAATTTAAGAACAAATCTAATCTTTGTCATCAGGTAGTACCGTTGTCAGCACACAGCGTTCACAAGGTAATTGTATCTTCTTAAACATAAAATGAAATCTCTTGCAAAGGCTATTCACTAACCACCTGAAGTTTTTTTGTTTGATACTGGGGGGAGGTGGGAGGAAGGAGATAGTATTTCTGTTTGTTACTTTGGCAGCGTTTTCCCCCTTTTCCCCATTGTTCACCAAATGTGGCTTGTCTGCTACTATGGTGCTAGTCCAACTCTATGACCCCTTGGTACACCTGATTTCTTAGAAATACTTCCACCGCCTGAAGAACAAGATGCTCTGCTTCCTTGAGGTCACCTGGGCTTCATACCCAGATCTTTCAAGTGCTCAAGTTGCTCCTGAAACTGTTTCCCAAAGAGCAACCCAATATGTTGCTTAAGATATGCCAAATAGGGGTAACCTGTTTCCCAAATAGACTTTGTCAATATTTATATATATATATATATATATATATATATATATATATATATATATATATATATATATGTTCCTTTAAAAATGTTTGTCCAACAATTTTGCTTTTTTAAGTGTTTCTTTTTTGAGTGTTATCTTTTTAAAAATCGCATATGGGATGATTATTTCTTTCCAATGCTTTTTTAATGGTTCTGATCTAAAGTGAAGGGATTACTGTTTTCATTCTGTTGCCTTCAGTCTTAGTTCACTTGCACATGGATTCACATAAACTGAATGGTGTAATGTCTGGGCAACCAAAACTGTTGGCTTTTGAGAAAACTGTCAAAATACTTTAACATCAAACTGTTGCAATGCAAGGTATTTCTTTGATTGTTCTTCACAAAATATGGGTAAACCAAGTAGATCATGTAGCTAGATTCAATAAATTGTCTTAACTGAGGCAAATCTAGTCTACAAAATGTACAATACCACTATTTTATTTTAATTTGTAAAGCCTTAATGTAGTGGTAAAATGAATAAAAGTAAATCATTACTATTAGAATGATAACTTTAATTTTTTTACAGAAATGAAACTTATTATATATTAGTTTGTTCTTTTAGACTAGAATAATTGACTATAAATAGAAATGTAACGGAGTTTTCAGTTAGCTTTATCAATCTTTTTAGAAGAATATTTCCTGTATTGTTACTTTGATTTATGTTTAAAATTAAGATTTTTATAAAGATAGTGTAGTGTTTTATTTATGCTTTATATTATAATCTAGAAGTTATTGTAAGAATACTTTTTTGGATAGATTGTAGTGTTTTCCAAATTCTAACATTCTATTTTTCTTTTCACTTCCCCTTTTATCCCTTTATAAGATCATTTCCATGTCTTTGTTGGTGATCTCAGTCCAGAAATTACAACTGAAGATATCAAAGCAGCTTTTGCACCATTTGGAAGAATATCGTAAGTTACAGAACATAAATAAAATACATGTAATTAGAAACAATTTTATGTAAAAGTAATTTGAAAATAATTTTATTGTGAATATGGGGCACTAATTTTAACTCTTGAACATAGCATATTAGCTTGTTCAGAAATCATTCCAAATGTTATTAGCAAAAGATTATTCTCCCATTAATGAATAAATCTTTAATCTTCAATTATCTTAACCTTTTCAACCAGCATTAGTTTTTAAGAGAGATTTGTTATTGTACATGTTATAGTTTCTTATATAAGTATTTTGCTTGCTTCATAATAATCTTTAATAACTTGTGCTTTGACTAAGCAAGTATTTGGGCATTGCCGTGATACCATGCATTTTGTGTTAATATAATTTAACAACAACAAAAAAACCCTTAACAGTTCAGTCTAAAAAGCACTTCTTAAATATTACTTTCTAGTTTTTGTCTTCTTTTTAAAAAGTTAACAAAAATAGTGCCTTATAGTTTTCGTAAAGCACTGTTTTGCTTGCATTTGTTAAGTGTCTTTATTCGAGGTAACATTCGTCATAAAAGAACTAATTTTGAAAAGCATGCCGTATTAGAAAAAGAATAAGTTTTTTATAATACTTTCTTAGGACTAATTGTTGAATTTAGAAAACAATTTTTTTAGGGTTTCTGGTTGCTTTTTATTATTTTAGCTAGAAGAATAATAAAAGGAAAGTGGTAGTTGAACAGACCAACACCAAATACCGGGAGGTGAGGACCCTGGAAAGTAAACGCGAGTAGCATTGGTGATGAATTTCAGGAGTTTTTGTTTGAAGGGTTGTAGTTCATTGGTAAGAGGATGAAAATGCATAGTGACTGAAGAGTGGCCAATTCTAAAGGTAGACACAAGATTAGGGCTTATAAATGGCTTCTTATTTTATATGACATCTGTCTTTGTGAGAACTGATTAGGAAATAAGTTTTCATTTCTTGATTCTCCTTCTGTGCTTTAGTGTTTCGGTTAGCCTGCTTTCAGATACCTAGACTTGAATATTTGGCTGCTCAAGAGTTCTGTGAGTCCTTCTATGCAGAACTTTGGGTGCTTTCATTTTGTTGTGCAGAATCTTTATTACGTTTCATCCAATCTTCAGAGTAGTCACAGGACCATAGGGGATTAAGAACCTTATTCTAGATCTTTGGTGCTGCTTTTTCAGAGAATGTTTTAGAAAGAAATAAGTTGAATTGATTTCAGAATTGACATTTCCTGAAACTTTGAAAAGAAAATATTTTGTCCAACATTTTAAACAGATTAAGTAGCTATTTTGTTAAATGCCTTGGTTTTTTATTTAAGTAGAGTTTCTTAAAATGGGAATTTTAGTATGGGATTAAATAAAGATTAGTATTTGGCATGTTTAAGTTAAATGACCTGATTTTAGCAACTTCATTATTTTAATCATGGATCGTTAATTTCTGTTATATACAGTGTATTGGTGTAACTTTTAGTTTGGATTTTCTTATGGTCCCACAATTATGATGTATGCATTTTTTTTCTTGGTAAGGCTTTTCTGTAAATTTTATCACTTTCAGTTGAGGTAATGTATAATGTCTGAGTTTTAGGCCATACAAAGAGTTTGCTTTCCTAAATTTAAAAGAACCATTTGGCAATGAATAGCATATTTTCCTGATTTTTATAACTGTTGTTGGTAAAAGAAATAAGTTGGCAGCTTTATGTTGAAGGCTTCTCATTATAGTTAGATACTCTGTAGGTTTACTAAAACAGTATTTGGTTTATTGATGATGTTGTCATGAATGGTAGACAGTTAAACTATGTAGTGTAAAAGAATACTTTCCCTTTTTATACAACTTAAACCTTTCCTATTTCTTGAGTCAAGGTTAACAGCAAATTTGGGGATAGAAGTATATCAGTTACCAAATTAAATGCATGCGTACCATATAAATAATTTAAGAACTATTTTTATATATTGAGAAGTGACTTGCATTAGCTTCCCATTTCCACCGGCACCTCCTTGTCATTTTGACTGCACTTAATAAATCACCCAAAGTTAGTCTAAAATATGCTTATGTATACTTTAATTAATAGTAAATTACATTGCATGGCTTTCTGACTTGGGTTTTTGTTATAAAAGTGCCTGTTTTGTTCATGTGTCCTGAGAGAGCAAGCATTGTGACATACCTGGCTAACTTAGATGCAGATTGCCTGTGAAGCACAATTTGAGTCCAATTTTTTGAGGTATGGCGTTTTAGCTATCATGGCTGGGTTTTTACTCAATCTCAAATAATAGGGCTCTGGTTATTTTGCAGAGTGTCTCTGAAGAATGGACAGAATTGCCCTGGCTAACTACAAGCTACGGTTCACAGTGGATAAATGTTGGCGTGCTTTTTTACTTTCTGATTTTTTAAAATTTCGCTTTTATTATCTTGTAGTTTCCAATCAATCTTAATATGAATGCTATTATGAAATTCAGTATAAAATCTTTCGTATATAACTTAAAACGAAGTGTGTATCTAGTATTTTTCTTCAATGATTTAACATTTCTGAAATATCAAGTTCTCACTTTACCCTAGCCCAAAATGGGGGTGTGTAGATTGATTTGAGAAAATGAAATAATTTAATTAGTTTAGGAAATATATAATTTTTAAATTCTTTTAGTTTCCAGTTTTCTATTTTAATTTTTTAATGATTAGGTAGACTGTGGTATGAAATAGCATATTATAAGTTGCATGGTTAAAGAAAACCATTCATTTACTGTGCCTGGGAAACAAGTGGTTAAGTAGTAATTAATATGAATAGCTACTTTCACCATGCTTAATATATAAGATTATAAAAAACATTTTGAAGTGGGAGGCAATTTCTGTATAATATATACATCTATTTAAGAAATTACTGCCAGGCATGGTGGCGCATGCCTATAATCCCAGCACTCGGGAGGCTGAGGCAGGAGGATTGCCACTAGTTCAAGGCCAGCCTGGGCTACATAGTTGAGTTCAAGACCAGCCTGGACTACATAGTGAGACCCTGTCTCAAAAAACTAAAATAAAAAGAGAAACAACTACTGATTTGCATGTCTATAAAGCCTCATTTGCTAATACATGATAAATTTTATAGTAAAAGGTACATTTTCATTGAAGGCTCGCTTTATTGTTGGTGGAACATGAAAATGAGTTGTGTATGAAATTCTAACTATATCTAGAGGACAGTTAACCCACCTAAACTTCTGATTGTTTCTGTTTGCAGAGATGCTCGAGTGGTAAAAGACATGGCAACAGGAAAGTCTAAGGGATATGGCTTTGTCTCCTTTTTCAACAAATGGGTGAGCTCAATCAGAAGTGCATGTGCAGTGTTAGCAAAGAATGGAAACACTGTTTTAATTACCATTTTTTATCTACTAATTCATCTCATTAATTAGCACCCTAAGAAGATAGCTTCTTTCTCCTGTTTTTTTTTTTTTTTTTTTTTTTTTTTTTTTTTTTTTTTTTTGAGACAGGGTCTCGCTTTGTAGTTCAGGCTGGCTCTGAGCTCACTATGTAGCCCAGGCAAGCTTCAAACTCAGCAATCCTCCTGCCACTGCCTCCCAAGTGCTGGAATGACAGGCGTGAGCCACCACGCCCGGCACTGTGGTATGTGGTATTGATTGCTGGTGGGCGTGAGTCTCCATGCCCAGCATTGTATGTGGTTTCCGGGGATCGAACTCAGGACCTTGTGCTTGCGAGGCAGGCATCGGAACCACTGAGCTAACCCTCCGGCCCTCTCCTGTTTGTTTATTCAGCATATATTTAGTACTTGATACATGCAAAGTTTGAATAAAATGTTTTATAAAATTTAAACAGAAGATGTTTAAATTATCAGCCAAAAGTAGATGTTGAAGAATCTTATTTAGGGAGATTGGAGGAGTTGCTTAGTAATAGAGCACAAATAGCATGTTTGAGGCCCTTGATTCAGTCCCCAACAACAAAAAGAAAGAAAATCTTGTTATGAATTTAATTCAGTACCTCCTTTTTATATTTCCATAGTAATTAAAAAGTAAGAAAAAGGCCGGGCATGGTGGCTCATGCCTGTAATCCCAGCACTCAGGAGACAAAGGCAGGAAGATTGCTGTGAGTTCAAGGATAGCCTGGACTATCTAGTGAGTTCAGAGCCATCCTGAACTACAAAGCGAGACCCTGTCTCAAAAACTTTAAAAAAAAAAAAAGTAAGAAAATACTATCTGGTATAGTGACAAACTCAGTACTATAATCCTAGCAGATGGGAAGTGGGAAGCTAAAGCAAAATCATATTAACCTGAGCTAAATAGTGAATTCAAGGTTGTTGGATTATGTAGCAAGATTCTATCTGAAAAAAACAGAAAAACTAGGAAAGTACTCTGTTGAACTAGCTTTTTTTAATAAATTGTATCTTAAGGCTGGGAATTTAGCTCAGCAGCATCACCCCTGCCTTGTACCCACAAGGTCCTGAGTTCTATCTGCACTAATGCAAAAAGATAAAAAGAAAAATTATATGTTAGTATATTTGAGATATTACCATATTTCTTTTGATCATTGGATGCCAATTCGCATAGATTTTAAATTTCTGGCTTTTCTAGGAAAAAGGAAGGATATTGTGGTACTCATTATGAAGAGAATTCCAAGTATAAGGTGAAAAACTAATTTATGGGAAAAAAAAGGCATAATGTTTATATGATGTGTTTGTTTTGTTTTGTTTTTAAGTTTTTTTGAGACAGAGTCTCTCTTTGTAGTTCAGGCTAACCCTGAGCTCATTATGTAGCTAGGCTCACTATGTAGCCCAGTAATCCTCCTGCCTCTGCCTCCTGAGTGCTGGGATTACAGGTGTGAGCCACCACACCCAGCCTTCTGTGATGTGTTTTGTGTCTTTTTTTTTCAGTTGGTATTAGGTATTAAATGCAGAGCTTTAGATGGAACTGCATCCCTTCTCATATTTTATCAGAGATTAGTATGTCACCATGTCCAATTTTGTGTCTTTGTTTTTCCTTACAAGGATAAACAAAATTTCTAACCAAGGTGGGTGTTTGGAGCGAGGTTTGAGAAAAGGTAGATAGGAACAGTATAGGAACAGTATACTGTGCTGTACTTTTTAATGTTTCAGTGTTGCAAATGTATTGCCAATTCAAATAAAGTGCTTTAAGCCTTTTAATATATAACTGAATACTGAACACAGGTAAATGCATGAGGATCATACTTGTAGAAATACAGGACTGCAAAATAAATTCTTGAGATTGAATCAAGCTGAAAAAAATACAGAGCTGCATGGTAGAACAACTTATATGCACAAATTTTGCGGTATACTTCAGAGTTTTACTGAACCTTGAATTTTATTTTTCTCTATATGATCAGTGGTTGTATAGACTGAGTACAAAGGCATTGTACCTTCTGTGTTAGATGTAAACATTTTATCTTACTTCAGTAAATAGAATATTTGAAAACAATAACATTTCTTGGTAACTCCAGATTAAATTTATGAATATCATTTGTTGATATGCTATAATAGAGTGTGTATCTCATTTGGAGTTAAAATATCTGTGTGCAGGGGCTGGAGATTTAGCTCAGTGGTTCCAGCGCCTGCCTAGCAAGCACAAGGTCCCTGGTTCAATCCCGGTAACCACATACAACAGTACTGGGTGTGGTGACTCATGCCCACCAGCAATCAGTACCTCATACCACAGTGCCGGGCGTGGTGGCTCATGCCTGTCATCCCAGCTCTCGGGAGGCAGAGGCAAGAGGATTGCTGTGTTTGAGGCTTGCCTGGGCTACATAGTGAGCTCAAGCCCAGCCTGAACTACAAAGTGAGAACCTGTCTCCAAAAAAAAAAATCTGTGTGCAGTTCTGCCAATAGCTCAAAATGTCATGTTTTTTCTAATTACTATGTCTGCATAGTGACCTAACATCAACTAATGTCTGATGATTTTTTGCGTGTGTGTCTGATGATTTTAACCATCACCTTTTACTGTCTAATTGCTCACTATAACCGCTTGTAGTCATTTATCTAAAATTTAATATCCAAATCAGAAAATTGCTATAAAAATCTACATATGGCTACCAAGTCTTGGCAAGAGCATAGAACTTAACGTGATTATAACTAAGCTATTCTCAGAGCAACATTACATTTTGTGATCAAGATTGTTTAAATGCATTATGCAATATAGATATTACCTTCTATATATGAAATTATGTTTTAAGAAAGTAGAAGAACCTATAAAGATACTACATAAGCCTATGAGATTGGGAAAAACCCATACATTTAAAGAAAAGTTGAAAATAATAAAAGACCTTGACAACCCATATACACGATGTGTCATACCAATATGACATTTTTTCCTGAGAGATGAAAAAATAAAAATTATGACAATGTAATTTTACTTGTTACTCTCAGAAGAGTATTTTGGAAAAGTAGAAAAATACTTTATACATTGGGTTGGTAAACAAAACTAATCTGAGTTCCATAGAGGATCAATTCATAGATTCATGGTATGTTTTCTAGTACAACTTGGGAAATATGTCATGAGTTAGGGTAGGCTAGGAACTCATTTTTCCTATTTGAGATTATGGAATATAGGCTTTTATATAAATTTTATTATTAGAACTAGAGTCAAATGCTCTTCATTTATATGTCTCACAAGTATCTTAAATTTACCTCTCTTTTTTTTTTCCTTGACCTTAAGGGTTAAACTCAGGAAATTTATACTGAAGTACACCCCAGTCCTTTTCAGTGTTTTGTTTTCTTTTGTTTTGAGACAAGTTCTCACTAGATTGCCCAGGCTGGGCTTGAACTTGTGATTAGGAAGCTAAGAGTTATGTTTAGTTAATCCCTTTGTGCTTATTGTGTCATCCTTCTACCTCATTCTCTCCTTTTAGATTCTCTCTACTGCTACCACTGGCCAGCAACATTTTCTTTTTAGAGCTGGAGTATGCCAATAGTCTCATAAAATGTCTTTATCCTTTGTCTTCCTGAAATGCTCTTCTCCCAGCACTAATAATGGCCTGTTGTATTGTGTTGTGCTGTGCTGTGTTGCTGCAGTACAAGGTATTGAACCCAAGACTTTATGCATACTAGGCAAGTCCAGAAAAAAAATCAAGTAAGGGCTGGAGGGTTAGCTCAGTGGTTCCGGCGCCTGCCTCGCAAGTGCAAGGTCCTGAGTTCAATCCCCAGTAGCCACATATAATGCTGGGCGTGGAGACTCACGCCCACTAGCAATCAATACCACATACCACAGTGCCAGGCATGGTGGCTCACGCCTGTAATCGCAGCACTCGGGAGGCAGAGACAGGCGAATTGCTGAGTTCGAGGCTTGCCTGGGCTACATAGTGAGCTCAGAGCCAACCTGAACTACAAAGCGAGACCCTGTCTCAAAAAAAAAAAAAAATCAAGTAATATCAATGTCTTATTTATATTATTTTTTTTGTTGTTTTTGATTTTTGAGTCAGAGTCTTGCTTTGTAGTTCAGGCTGGCCCTGAGCTCACTATGTAACCCAGGCAAGCC
>PVIC010038039.1:0-17790 GCA_004025085.1 Thryonomys swinderianus | reverse complement strand
TACCCACCAGTCAGCTCCAGGGCTCCCAGCAGCCCTTGGGCCCCAGAGCGCCCCAGACTGTCAGGGCGGGTGCAGGCCACGGATTCCCCTCCAGGGCGAGAGGCCAGGCTGCTCGCTTTTGGTTTCCCAACACCTCTGATTTCCAGGAGCCATCCACCGGGCCGTGAGCGAGGCAAGCGGCACCTCGCAGCCAGCCCAGAGCCCTCCCGTCTGAACGGAGCTGCAGGCCCCAGGCTCGGCCTGCACGGTCCTCCCCGCACCCAGGCTTCGCAAGCTCACTCTAAATCGATCTTGTGAATCACTCGTCTGCAGAGAGCAGGCAGAAACACGCTCCAGAGCTCGGCCGGAGTCACGGCTCAGAGGTGGAGGAGGGCGGCTGGGTCAGAGCTGACCCCGCGGGGCCTGGACTCCCTGTAGGCTCAGAAGACGAGGGTGGCCATGGGCAGAGAGTGGACAGGGGCGCAAAGACTGCCCACTGCCTGGGGCCAAGCATCCCGCCTACTCCCGAGGGAGTGGTGCTTGTGTGTCGATTGCACACAGAGACATAAAGACAGACAGATGACAGACACACACACACACACACACACACACGCACGCACACACGCACGCACGGCTTCTCCCCTCTGCGTGGCTCTACATCAGAAGCCTCTGGTTCCCTGACCCAGAAGCCAGGAGACTTGATCTAGCCTCAGCTCTGGCCCTTCCCAGCCTCCCGGCTTTCGCTGGTCTAGGCCTCAGCGGTTTGCTCTGTGAAATGAAAACACTGACTCAGCCTTTCCCAAAGTACGATTCCGTGGTACACCTGCCTCTAGGGCAAGGAGTTCTAAGGCCCACCAGGTTCAGGAGTGACGCCTCAGACTACCGGCGGTCCCCGCCTCCCCGCTTCTCGGAGATTCCCCGAAACCACAACAATCAGGCCTTTCTCTTTCCTGCACCCCAGACACATAGAAGATGGCCGACATACACCCCAGAGTTGGAATATGAAGAATGTGAAGGGAGCCCTGGGGATGCTCAGAACAGCACTTCCGAGTTTGGAGTAGTGAGTTACAAGCACCCTCGGGATAGGAGGCCGACGAGCTGTGCTTCCCGAGCTCCGAGGCCCCGGACAGCATCACGTAAGTTCTGAAAGTTTCCCACAGAAGCAAAGTACAGTGGAAGGGCAGGTCCCCACACTCCCAAGTGCCAAACACTTCTCAAAGTCAAAGTTCTCCCAGATGACTTGTTAACGCCGGGCACTCCCCGAGGTGCCGGCACCTGTGCCAGCTCCTGGGCGACCACCACCCTGAGCCGTGTGTGTGAGACGCTCGCTCTGGCTGAGAAAGGTCTCTGCACAGGCCCAGGCTGAGCTGGGGCGGGAGAGGCGGGGGAAAGCGGTCAGAGCTGCACCGCCTTGGCGTCGGCTCCCAGGCGGGGTCCAACCCAGACGGGGCTGACTCCCATGCGGGGTCTCCAGGACACGGTGTAGTCCTAAGTCACAGCTTCCTGGGGTGGAAAGATGGCGCTGGCCCCCTTGAAGGTGCCGGAACCACTGAGCTAAGTCTCTGGCCCCTTTTATTTCTATTTGAACTTGCACTTACACGGAGTGTTTCCAGTGAGCCAGGAACCCGTGACTGGACAAATGGACCCGCTGACCAGGAGGGTAAGCGGCCGGCTCAGCGCTGCATCAGAACCCTCACCGGCCCAGCACCCCACTGACGCTCTCTCGCGATCCAGTTCTCACCACCCAGGACCTTTCCTTCCTTGGGGTTCACACCTTTGCAGGGCTGGAAATGGAACTGCTGGAGGTATTTCCCGGCGTCTCCAGACAAACCGAATGTGAGCTAAAGCTGAGGCTGTGAAAGAGCTGGAAAGTGCTGCACCCTGAGTTTTCCCAGATTACTGTACGGTGCTCAGACTTGGCTTTGGACGGACTGGAAACAGGCCGTGGACAGCGCCATTTCTCTAGGAAGCAGAGCTAGGCAGACAGAAGGACTACAGGTAGTTTCCACGCGGGAGACAGGCCTCCCCCAGCGCTAGCAGGTTCCGAAGTCCTTCAAAGTGCGTTCTGATTGGATCCTCGGCTCCTGGACCTCTTTCCCTGGGTAGAAGACACTGGTAGGGGCTTCTTCAATGCTTCTCCTAAAAGCTGAGCACCCCGACCTGGTCTAATTCCAGAGTGGGGTACACAGGGTCAGCATGGGCTCCTGAGTGAGAAGAAAGCCTGGTGTGGGTCTCTTTCAGGACTGAACTTCCGGGAAGTTCTGGGAAGACTTCAGGAAGAAGCTATGTCCTGCCACAACCCTTCTACCCCTCCACAGACCTCGGGAGTTTAGACCCTGTGCTCTCCTGTGTGTATTCAGGTAAGATTAAGGGAAAACTGAAACTTCTCACAGTATTTACTGAGGACATAGGATACTTCTGGTGACAAGTTCATGCCCCACAAGACTGATCAGAAGACTTAAAAGACCTCTGAGCAAACAGCTTGTTTGTTAAGTACACTAAAGACAAAATTCTTCCATGACTGAGCTTTTTGGTTGCTGGAAAGGAAGAATGACACCTCATCATAACAATATTTGCTAATCAGGGCCAGAGGGTTAGCTCAGTGGTTCCGGTGCCTGCCTCGCAAGCGCAAGTCCTGAGTTCGATCCCCGGTAACCACATACAATGCTGGGCGTGGAGACTCATGCCCACCAACAATCAATACCGCACAGTGCCAGGTGTGGTGGCTCACGCCTGTAATCCCAGCACTTGGGAGGCAGAGACAGGAGGATTGCTGAATTTGAGGCTTGCCTGGGCTACATAGTGAGCTCAGAGCCAGCCTGAACTACAAAGCGAGACCCTATCTCAAAAAAAAAAAAAATTTTGCTAATCAAAGGTGGCTGGAATGTGCCTGGAGTCAAACATGTTTGTTTACCCCTCCGTATTCCATTAAAATTAACAAGATAAGTGCAGAGTAACAAACAGCGACTCTTTTTAGATTTCATCTTGCCAGCCATAAAGCACAGACTTTGAGTTAAATGTAGAGGCCACTTTGTAACGTCACCCGAGTGAGGGACATCTTGAAGGACATGTGGGGCACGGATGGGGAGCCCACCCAGCACCCCACTTCCACAGTGAAAACCAGGGTCAAATCTCTCCTGCTGTTTCCTTCTACACTGGGCATTTTAACAAACTGCTGTCTTGTACTAAGGCTTCTTGTTACCAACAGGCTTTTCTGCCTTAGTGTACGGATCCAACAACCCTCTAGTTGATAGTAAGGGCCTTTTACAGTCCAGGTAATCTCACCTGAGAAGCTGACTGACCAGGGGGAAACCCTGCTCGCCTCCACCCTCACCCCATCTGCAAACTGTTAATACTGTAGGCAGGAACTCACAGTACTATAGGTAGAAAAGCTAGCTAGACACGTGGTAGGCAGATAGACAGACAAGACCGGCCCTTGAAAGCTTGCAAGAAAGACGACCCTTCCAAAGGTCAGTGCCATCAACGAAAAACTACGCTCCCAGATACCAGTGACGGACAGGCCTCATTCTCCCAGGATGGAGGCTCAAGACCCAGATCCACCCCTTCCCTAGAACGCAGTGATTGCAGATTCCCCGAGGTAGAGGGCCAGGACTCTGGCCCACACAGAAGAGTCTCCTGACAAGAAAAACCCAACGCAACTCGATTCCTCATTGGACCTCATCTGATCAGTAAGTACTGCTTAAGTAACTACGTACCTGCTGTGATCCCCCTGGTTAACTATGCTTTGCCCATTTCTTTGGAATCTTATTGGAAGCCCCTCTTCGAGCCTGCCTCATCTCCTGGCTGCTCCCTAAAAGCCCTCTGAAAAGTGAGGTAGGCAGGTTACCCACTTTCCGTTCCCTCTTCTGCCCCTCTTAGGTAGAAGCTTTCTTCCTCCATAAAATGTCCCTACTTAAACCTCCATCGTTCCTAAAATCAGTTCTTCGATTTTTAGAGAACTCGATCTCGCGTTTCAGGTGGGGAGCTCAGCCCCGCTCCCCTGAATCAACAGCACTCAGAACAGCACATCTTTTAACCTGGGAGACAAAGGCCCAGGAGGCAGGACAGTCCCTCCCAGCTCCTGACCCTGGACAAGCTCCTGCCTTTTACCAAGTAATCAGCTTGTCATGGAAGACGCAGTAAGGAGAACATTAAATGCCGAGGTCCAGAAGGCTGGGTCTTTCCTTCCTCCTTTACACACAGCTCCAAGGTCACTCCACAGGAGCAGCATCCAAACCGACTGCGTCTCTCTCCTCAACTCTCAAAATCAGGCGGTGCAGGGAACTTCCTTTATTTCCAACACACAAACCCCCAACCATAGTTGTGGAGCTCAAGAAAAGAGAGTGGCTGACCCAAGGGGCCCCCCCCAAAAAAAACAAGGTCATCAAAGTGCTCACTAACTAACAATGACTCACTACCAGCTGTAGGGCCAACTGAATCCAAAGAATCTTCCAGAAACATCTTCGGCCCTTCCCAACGCGGGGGGCGATCACACGCCCTTCTCCATTCTGTGACCGTCCGAGCAGACTTCTGAATCGCTGAGGAGAAGCTGCTTTTGTCTCTGCTGATTCCCAAGTCACTGTCTTCCCCGCGTTCTCCTTTTTCAGCCCCCAACCTAGGCAGAGATTGCATCACATCACACACACTGAGATATTTTGGTCTGTGTAGACCTAATAAAAATAGATTTGCTACATCCAAGCATCACGCACAGAACTCACAGCGGGTCTCTGACAAGCCACTTGTTGAAGGGGGCACCAGCTTGGGCTCACTGTGCTGCGGCTCAGCCGGACGTGGCCTCCATCCCGACCGCAGGCCTCCGTCTACAACCTCGCAGCGGAGGAGGCTGCGGAAAGCGCCAGCAGACTCCTGCTGCTCCCCTCCGACTCGCCTCTGCCCCTGCGGCCCAGACAGAACTGCAGAGGTCACCTGGGCCGGGGCTGCTCTCCTACAGGCCCTTTGCCTGACCGGGCAAATCCAAGGGCCCCCGAGGACTCCAGGCTCAGCGGCCTTCAGAACCCGCAGACATCCCACCCACATCCCATTTCCTTTTGAACATGAGACTGTGCCAGGTACGTCACAAGGCACCCAGCACACAGAGGGGAGTCAGCAAGTACTGGCGCTGCCCTGGACACGGCCCCGACAGCTGGGGGTTAAGAGCCCGTGATGGGCACAGCGTCCGCGGCCTTCAGATGCTGTCGTGCTACAGCACAGCGGCAGGCGTGAGGAGCAAGCCCGGGCTGGCGCGCGGCCCCACGCGGAATCACACGCTCCGGGCAGAAGCCCCACCGAGATCCTCGCCCCTGATGCACGGGAACAACGGGAAGGCCCGACTCGGGGTGCCGGGCCCCCGCTGCTGCTCTCACACGGAGAAACGGAAGCCAAGGCTCGAAGGAGGTCTGGGACGCGCACACACGACGGCATCTCACTGAGGAAACACGGCTGGGGTGCTCGCCTAGGAAGACAGCCGTGAGCACAGCTCACAAGTGCGACCCATCTTCATAGCTGCTTTTACAGGCGTGTGCACGTGCGTGTGCCCGTGTGCGCGCGTGTTTCTGCAGTATCTGCACTTTGTGCCCACCCTTCTCGCTGTCGGCTGGGAATGACACCAGCTGTGCCACCCCACAGCGTGGAAACAGACCAGGCGCCTCCAGGGACGGGGCGCCCACGCCATGCCACCAGCACACACCAGCGAGTATGGAGCTCCCTCCTCTCTGACCAGGTGGCGAACGCAGCCCTACGGGGAGCCCCGACGACCCGGCGGGCCGGCACCGAAGAGCAGGCCGAGGCTGTAAGCGACAGTCCCTGGGAGGAGCCGACCGCCCCCACACATGCTCAGGGAGGGAACCCCGGGCCGGGCCCCAGTAGAAAGGGACCTGTCTCTCCTAGATCACTCCGCAGCCCCCTCTCAAGGCGTGCGCTGCAGCAAACCCCTCGTTTGCTGAGCTCTGGGGAGGGCAGTGCTCTCGTTTCTAGACAATAATCGCGTCTGTGGGAAGAGACTGTCAACCCCGCAGGCCACTAACCGACCAGGAGTTAGCGGAGCTGTGAACCAGCGGACGCTTCTGCGGACCGGCCTGGCCCGGTTCCTGGACAGTCCAGCTGAGTCTCGTGAGTGCGAACAGCCGATTCGGTTTTCAGGGGGTCATGATGTGTCCCCACCAGAGGGCACCGCGGGTTCGAGATCAGGAAGTCACACTGACACTGTGTCCCCCCCGGAGCCTGACCCTGGCGACGGGGAAGCGCCTCGTCCCTCCCCCGCCCCCCCATCCTAAGACTGCACAGTCACGAGAAACAGAACTCCGCTCTCGGACTCTGCACCGGTGCAAAGTTACAAGACACGGAACAGCCACCGGAAA
Source organism: Thryonomys swinderianus (assembly GCA_004025085.1). NCBI lineage: Eukaryota > Metazoa > Chordata > Mammalia > Rodentia > Thryonomyidae > Thryonomys > Thryonomys swinderianus. Next base: position 11,455 of record PVIC010038039.1, on the reverse strand, counting down.
AACGCAGAAAGAGAAACCTCAGGTATGTCTCAAACACGTGGGGGGAGCCGAAAGCCTGAGGGGCAGCGGGGCTGGGTGCCAGCACACACCGGAAACACTCCTGCCACAGGAGCTTGGCGCCCCTGACTTCAACGCAGGGCCACACTGAGCGCTTTGCGCATCAGGCAGGAAGCGGCGGCTGCCAGCTGTGAGCCCTTCTGTCCTTCAGGCTGCGGAGGGAGCCCATGCGACAGCCCTCCCCCAGGGGAGGGTCCCGGATCTCACGGGAGCCCCCGCTCCGCCGTCAGAGCCACCCCCAGCCAGCCCTGGCTCCTCCCGGACCCCGCAGCGACCCTGCTCCTACCAGCTGCGTCCGATCGAGCTGCGTCCTGACCCTGCTTCGCTCAGCCTAGAGAGGCTTGCTGCCCACGCGGCTGGCACAGAGCTCCCCGGACTTCCCGTGTCGAGTGCTGCCCCATTCCTGAGTCCTTTTTTTCTTTTTTCTTTTTTTTTTTTTTGAGACTGGGTCTCGCTTTGTAGTTCAGGCTAGCTCTGAGCTCACTATGTAGCCCAGGCAAGCCTCGAACTCAGCAATCCTCCTGTCTCTGCCTCCCGAGTGCTGGGATTACAGGTGTGAGCCACCACGCCCGGCCTTTCCTGAGTCCTTTGATGCTCAAATAAACTCTTAAATTTATGTTTCTAGAGCGTTCCTTTTGGTGGAGGTTAATGCAACCCCTCTTTTAAAACCTCCCCTCCCTGCTCTCCTGAGGCCCCGCTCCCCTTCCTGGTTCACCTCCCTGCTTAGGGCGGGTGAGCTCCTTCACCCAGCCGGCTCCCTTGGTGGGGTATCTTGCCAAAATCTGACATGACAGCCCAGACCCGGCACCTGGGTTCTTCCCCCATAGAGACTCAGTCCTTTCAGGGCAGAGAAGAGAGAGTGAGACCGAGACACCACCCCACGATCACTCACGGTCACGGTCACGGAGCTAGGCGGCCTGTCCGGGGCCACTACCTCACTTGGGCGGCCCAATGCAAAATATAAGTGCGGCTGCCGTGTTCAGAAAGCAGGGCAAAAGCGCCCCTCTCTTCCAGGCTCTACTTCCGCCTACCATGGTATCTGTAAGTCTGGTATTTAACGTCATGTTCCTTTAGGGGCTGTGGTCACTGGGCTGGGGCAGTCGAAAAGCAGAGGGCTGTGCTCCCCGAGCGCACGCCTCAGACTTGCCAACAAAACGAAACTTGAAGATAGAACCAGGAACGTCAAGAAAGCCCTGGATGGGCACCCAGTGGGGTCACAAAGGTCCCGAGCCAGCATGAGGGGAAGGTTTATTCCATAATCCATAGCAGCTTAGTGGCTCCCAGAATCTCCTAATCCCCCGGGTTCCTAACCCGTCCTCCGTCTCCTGACCTCAGCAAAGCTGAGTCCGCAGGGATCCTCTGAGCAGGGTGACAGCCTTCCACTGCCTGCGCCCGGAGCCCCACCGAGTCATCGCCTGGCTTCGACCAACCAGGATCATCTGTCTCTACAAACAGACCTTCTCCGTGTGTCTGCTCTCCCCACGGCCCGAGGCCAAGCCCGGGACACGGCTATCACGGCCCCCACCTCAGTCCCTCACTTCCTTGGACCCAGCACAGGCCCAGGCCAGGGGACCACAGGTTCAACCTCCTGGAAATGGTGTTCTTTTTGTTTAAACTGGGAACGATGTCAGATCGATAGCTCAGCAGTCCAGCGCCTGCCTCTCAAGCGCAAGGTCCCGAGTTCAATCCCCGCTACGAAAACCAACCTGGGAAGGGCCGCGTCTGAACACTCCCGATGTCCCAAGCAAGGGACTTGTAACCTAAATTAGCCTTTAACTCCTCAATCAGGTCAAACAGTTCTACACCTGACAGACACGCCCTAGTTCACTGACTTCCTGAAGCTTCGGAGCAGGAAGGAGGAAGGAAGAATCCCCAGAGTCGGCTTCCCTGGGGGGCGGGGCGGCCCACTCGGTGGAGGCTGCGGAGACTGGCGGCCTCTACTGCGAGGCATTCGCCAGGCAAGACAAAGAAAAGGGCGTCACGTTGAAGGGAGCGGCCTCTAAAAATCGGGACCACACCTACAGATTGCACCCTGTCTGAGCAAAACAAACTTGTTGGGCGTAAAAGAAACTAGTACATCTTCAAGCGCTTGCAAGATGGCGAGGGAGTGGCTGGGTTTGTTTTCCCTCGGGCCACATCCCATCAGCGGCAACTTGACGCGTCCTGTGTTCCGGCCTGTGGCTTCAGATGAGCTCATCTCTGTGAGCAACTCACAGACCTCTTCCCGCCCATGTTTTAATTAGAGATGAAGGCAACGCAGATTCCCATCTGGCTCAAAATCTGCCTGACCAAAGATGGACGCCACTCGCTGGGGAGGACAGAAAATTCCAGAAGGAGCCAGATTAAGGAAGACGGGAGAGACTAAAGGACGAAGAACTCTGGAGGTTTTATTTTAAGGCAAGATTTCAAGTTACAAGATAAAGAAAATACTTGGCCCACGAACTGAGGATAGTACTGTCCCGTTAGAACAGGAAACGTGAGGCTCTCTGGGGCTCACGCGTTTCCCTTCATCCATTCACTCTGCACTCACTGAACGTTGGTGTTCAGCACTTATTCTTCCTCCAGATGCAGAAATTAGGCCAGAAATTTGGTTCTCGTCCTTTTCCCCCAGTACTTGGGGTTGAGCTCAGTGTCTTCTCACTCAACTACGTTCCCAGACCTTTTTAATATTTGGAGACAAGGTCTTGCTAAGTCACTAAGTTGCACAGACTGGGATCAAACTTTCGGCCCTCCTGCCTCAGCCTCCCAGAATGGTGGGTTTACAGAACTGGGTGGCCACACTCAGCTTAGTTTTTATTTTAACAAGTTTCATCCAAGAGGAAAGAGAGAAAAGAATCTTCAAATAATCACGTACAGAAAAAGTACAGAGTTATAAAAGCAAGAGTCAGTAACCTATGATGAGTAGTACTATAAATAAGTTTTATTGGAACTCAGTTCATGTATTTATTCATTTACATACTATCTACCTGCATTTTTATTAGATATCCAACTTGAGTGGTTTGACTGTATGGCTTCCAAAGTCTAAAATATGTATTATTGGGCACTAAATGTATAATGTTTACCGATGGTTTGTTTAAAAGAACAGAATGTGGTCCCCTTCAGTGGAACTTAGGAGGGATCCCTCAAGGAAGGGATACGTAGGAGGGATCTGAAAGCTGAGGAATGTGCCAGGCAGAGAGAGGAGAGAGAGAGGTTTGCAAATGCAGAACCAAGCAGAGGAGGCAGAGGCAGAAAAACATCCAGCGTGCTGAAGGATTGTAAGGGTTAAAGCCAACATGGCGGCCAGGAGGCTGTCCTCCGGAGTGGCCGCAGCAGCGGTCTGTGCTGTCACTGCGGAGTAACCAGCACACTGAACACCGAGTGACTCGGGACTGAGCACCAGAGGGGCTAATCTTCCTTAGCAGGCCGTGCTTCAGTGTGTTCGCAGATGACAGCTGTGACTACTTCCCAGGACACCGAGAAATATCAGCGGCCGGAAGCAGGAAGGTGGGAAAGGAGGCCTGAGGGGTCCCAGCACCCCAAGACCCGTCCCCAAGGCCTGCGCCTGGACCTCTCATGAGAATCCGAGCGGGCGGCTGGCAGGACGGCCTGGATGCCACGGTCTGCGAAGTGTAGCAGCACCTCGCCAAGGGCGCTGCTGTCTGTCCCTCCAGACGGCTGCCCAGCGCTGGAGAGGGATCTGCCTCCCTCTTTACCTGATCCGAACCCACACAGCCTTTTTAATAAACGTGAAACTTTATTCGATTCCTTGTCAGAGCCAGAAAGAACCTAGAAACCACCCCTAGCAGGAGACTGCAGCGGCAGAGACTGGTCAGAGTCCCGCGGGCCCGACTGGGCCGCAGACCCTCAGGAGGCCGAGGACCCCGTCCCCTCCCCCTCCATGCCACACCACCCCGGGGCCCCCTGCGCTGGGACAGCGAGCTTGGGTGGTCTCCAGGGCGCGTCTCAGGTTAACAACTGACTTGTTACAATGCCCGGCTGGTAAATTCCCGAATCATATTTGTGATCTCAGAGCATAAGCCTGCACTGAAAAATCCTAGGGAATAAGACAAATTTTAATGTTCAAAGGAAGGAGCAGGACGACAGCAGAAAGGAAATGGGTGGCCAATGCACAAGGGCACCCTTCTGTAGAAATCCTGGGCAGACGGTCTGCGGGGTTTTTATGAGCACCTAAAAATCCCGCAGACCGTCTGCCCAGGACTTCCGTCACTGTCTTGGTGAGCTCACCAGGCTGCCAGGCCAGGAGAAAGCCACAGATCGAGGGCACAGTCCTACCCACCCCCAGACCTCACTTTCAGCGGCTGCACTGACTCAGGGAACCACGGTCCAAAAATATAAAATGCAAAATTCTAGAAACACTCAATTTTAACTTGCACATCACGCTAAGTAGCAGGATGAATTGTCACCCGCCCCTCCCCACTGAGGAGATCAGTGGTTCCTCTGCCCACCAAAGCCACAGTACATGCTATTGGCCCCATTCATCGCTGAATTACCCACCTGGTTACCACAGCGACTCAGATACCGCGGTGACTGCACACAGGGTTCGGTACTGCCTGTGGTTTCCCGCACACATTAGGTGTCAGAACATATTCCCAGGGACAGGGGAGAAATACTGTGTGTGAACTTCAGGCAAGCCAACGGCCAAGACTTGTTCACTGTTTTCCAAAAAAGCAGAGACAAATGGCCCCTACTATGCAGCTGGAGAGCCGCCCTCAGAGCCAGAGCCAGAGAGGACGCTGAAGCGGGCGGGCTGAACTTCTTCCCGGGTCTTCGCTAGGTGGAAGCGAGCGCAGCCACCCGCTGAGAAAACCAGAGGCCGTTTATTCAGAGCTGGCTATAATAAGGAAGTCAGCCGCCGCCACTTGTGTCTGGCAGAGACTCAGAGGCCAGCGGCAGAGCGAGGAGCTTCACAGTGGAAGGAAAGGAAGGCCCGATGTGCCCTCAGCAGAGGCTGCAGGCCGCGGGACGCTGAGGGCAGCACAGTGCCCACGTGACGACAGGCTTCTCAGTTTGGCTCCACACTGGAAACGAGGGCGACAGTCATGGCCCTCTGGAGCCACTGCTACAGTTACACTCCCGGGGCCAGCCGCCACAGCTCACCGGTCAGAGTTCTACCTAACGCCTGGCTGCCGGCCACGGGTCCGGCCAGCTCCCTCCCATCAGCCCTCTCACATGGGTAGAACAAGCTGTCTAGGTCAGCTTTCTTGAAGACGACACGAAGAATCTTTAGAAATTAGGTAGAGAAAACGAAACTCATTAGCTTCTAATTCAGGTAGAAGCAAAATAAAACTCAACTGTCCATATTCCCCAAGAAAAATCGGAGTTTTCAAAATCAGAAATTTCAACACACCAGCACAGGTAGCTAAAGCCACGGTCAGCACCTACGTTCTCAGGTTGCTGACTGTCAGTAAAGTGGAAGGTTGATTTAGATCCGCGTGCTATTCAATCTTGGGCAAATGGCTCAGTCTCTTTGAACCGCAGTTGTTCATTTGCAAAATAAATAGGCTGAATTAAAATCTCTCAGGTCCTTTACGGTTCTCAAATTTTATGGTTTTATGATTCTACTCACTTGGCTGGCTCTTTGATGTGACAGGGACCAACTGTATGTGTGCCCAGCTAGATTATATAATTCATTAGGAACTAAATTTGAAAAACAAAATGAATCACGCCCATGTTTTGTTCAAGTGCATTCCTTCAACTATAATTATAGAACAGTAATGAGGAGTAAAGTGCTCTTTCAGGTGCCTGGGAAAAACAAAAAAGCTAAGACAGAGCACTAAAGGATAACAGTTGAGAAGTAAAGAAATGCACGTAATTAACCTTGCTATGGAGCCAGAAATGCAGTATTCAGCACCTTCGAATGATTCAGAAAGTGCCACAGAAAACGACAAATAGCATATGCTCCATAGCTTCCCTCACAGTTCTAAAGAGAACGATCAGTATTGCTTACCATACTACAATGTGCTGAGAACCGTAGTGTGGAAATCATTTGTGAAGAAATGTGGTTTGCTTTAAATTTAATTTGCTCCCATGAGAAGGGGGAGAGTAGGGTGTCGCAGACTGGCTGGGGAAGTAGGTGCGGTCTATTAATTACAGAGTTGCAGACCATAGAGCCCTGCGCCTCAGGCCAACCAAAGAGCACCGTCTTAGGCTTCTCACAAGAACTCAAGCAGGTTTTTGATAGGTTGGCCTGGAACCAGTGGAGGAATAGGGGGAGAAAGAGAGAGTTACCACTGAGCTCTGGGCCTCTAGCTCTCTCCCTCTCCTTCTCCTTCTCCTTCTCCCTCTCCCTCTCCCTCTCCCCTCCTTCTCCCTCCCTCTCTCTCTGTTTCTGTCTCTCCTAGTCTCTATCTGTCTGTCTGTCTCTCTCGCAGTGGTCTGTTCTCACCCTGTAGAGTTTATCTCTTTTCCTCTTTTCATTGGCCCTCGCTCTCTGCAAAGCTCATTTCTTGCCTTACCTTTAATAAATGTAAACCCTTGCTATGTTTTGTGCTCATCTTGACCAGAGCTTTGTTCAGGACAGAAAGCACCTGAAAAAAACACCCCTAAAAGGAGACCCCAGAAACCCCAGACATTTATTTTGGGCTTGGCTTTAGAATTTTGCACATCAACATTATATAAGCAGGTCTCTACAGCAAAGTGCATTAGAGACTTTATACCACAATATTGGCAACTCTACATTTTATAGGATGTTATAGTAAGAGAAACCCTAGTCTCAGAAATGACAAAGTAACTGCAATAAAAGGGAAGAAATGTCCCCAACAAAGAGTTAATGCTAAAAATTGCAATTTCTTGCAGTTTCTTCCCCACTCAAGCTATTCCTCAGTGCTAAAGGGACTGATTTGTAGAAGATGTGGCATCTGAATACCAGCAGGCCTCACATTTCCCTGGCAAGGAGATCTTCCCCTGGGCGAAGCCTGGGTGTTCATGCCTGTTCTATTGGTACCGTTCAAAATTGCTTTGATCTTCTCCAATTTACCAGAAACAATGGAAATCGCAGAGAGCAGGTGCTCAGGGTCAGGGCGGCACAGCCACTGGCCGCCCTGATCACAGAGACCAGGTGGTGGCGTTCAGTTGGCAAACAGTGCTGGGCTACATTTTGTATATTCAGTTCCCTGCGGTAAAGTTACCGACCAAAGAAAAGACAATTTGTTTCACTTGGCACCTCAGTTACTTCTAGAACAGCAGTTGAGAGTGATAATTGGCTCGTTGGTTTCGTTTTGGGGGCGGGGCCTGGAGGATTCCGGTTCTCTGGAGCTTTCTTCCTCTATTCCTTCCTCTCTTCCTCTCCGGGTGCAGGAGCCTGAGCAGGTGCACGTGATAGGGGCTGAGACCCGCTTGCAAGAAACAGGAAGATATTAAAGACGAACGCTTCGTGTACTGTCAAGTAGCAGAAGGGGGGGGATACACACAAATACTGACTCAATATTTACTGGGTTCTGGAGGTCCTGCCTAATATTTACCCAATTTGTGGCAAATCCCCAAACAATTAGCAGGCATTTCTTGAGAGCAGGGTTTCTCTTTGTTTTCCTCCCAGCTCTCCTCAGTGTGCTGTGCCCTCTATTTACATTCTGTGACTAAACCCTCAGGGAGGAAGCTACTTTCCTAGCGGGGCTGTGTCTGCAGTCAGCGAATATGCGGCTGCCTGGCTGCCTAATTATTATGCTTCCCGAGTTCACATCTTCCTGTGGCCGACCCGGATGGGATCCCCACTGTCTCTCTCACACACACATCTGGTGGAGCCTGGTGCCCCTGCAAACTGTCTCCCATAAACGGGATGAAACAAAGGAACCAGAAGCAGCTGGGGCTCCCGAATGCCCTGCTAATCCCACGAGCCCCAAACGAACCACCCATGTTTCCTCCAGTTCCTTTGGAACATTCACTTACTTGATATTGATCTGCAATAAAATTTGTAACAATGTCAATACAACAGCAATGGGAACTACTTCCACGTATTCCTTCAAAGCTGCGTACAAATATATTTTTACCCCCCCCCAAATAAAACCCCAAATCATGAAGAAAGTCCTGATTTAAAAGCTCTTGAAAGCAAAATCTTTAATCAATCAGAAAATCTTTTCTACAGCTCAGGCACTGCCTATTTTATCTCTTTAGCTGTAGTGATGACAGGATCACATCTTTTAAAAAAAAATCTACACAGATGCTAGGCAAATCCACATATTCTCTCTCAAAGATCAAATAAGGAAATGTATTTTTTAAAATAACATATGAATATGAATTATTTTGCTATGGGGAAAAACGAAGTCCCCTGCAGCCTGCACAAGCCTTCCTGTCCACGCAACCCCTACTTCCCCTCCCCCCTCCCCTCCCCCTCCAGCTGCACCGCTCAGTCACTCTTGTTCGAAGACCTTCAACACTCTCGATGCACCTACAGCCACCTGCAAAGATGCATGTTTGAATATTCGTGCCTGGACGCCAGTCCCAGTGATGCAGATGCGAGCGGCCTGAACAGGCCCCATGGCCTGAACACGCAGCCAGAGCCTGGGCTGTGGTGAAGGCCAGGGCAGAGCCGTGGTGGGCCCCTCACCTGAGCCAGAACAAGGGGGCAACCAGAAAATCGTTGTATTCTTAGCTCCAAATCTCCCCAAGTTTTATACACAGAAGAGAGGCAGAGGGGTTCCAAAAAGCTAGCTCTGCCTGCCTACTCTGGGAGCGGGGCGTCTGTCAGGAAAGTGACTGCGAGCCGCTATTCCCTGGGCACTGCGCGTTAATTTCAGGTGTTTCCTGGCAGAAGCTCTTCATGTTGAAGAGAAGCTTGTTTCCCCTTCAAAGGAAAGGAAGCCATGGGACCAGAGCACAGCTCTCGGAGCTCCAGAGCGCCGTTTCCAACTGTGCACTTCAAGCAAGAAGAACCTGAAGCCCAGAGGGAACCAAGTCAAAACCGCGCAGGGCGAGCGGCCCCGAGGAGCAGGCAGCCAGGAGAACCAGGCGCGCCGGGGTCCTCCCTGACGGCTGGAGGGGCCGGTCCTCTTCCCAGGCAGCTGTCTGCAGCCCACGGTCCAGTGACGTGACAGCAGTTCTCAGAATCCCGTCTCCAGACCAGGGCAAGAGCAGTTCGCATCCGCCAGCGATGACAAAGGACGTGGAGGTGGGAGCCGGGTGGCGGTGCACACCAGCCCCGCACGCCGCGAGACTGAGGCGGGACGGCTGCAGGTCTGAGACACTCCGTGTCGCATAAGGAATGCACAGAGCGGCGGAGCCAGCGTGAAGCCCTCAGAGTTGGCGCCCAGCATGGCACACACAGTCTAGGAAAGGGATTCCAGGCACCACGCGCGGGGCACTCATATGGGAGGCGGGATTCACCAGACGTTACCCTCTTTAGGACACAGCTCCCGAAACACAAATTCAAACTCACACGAAGGCTTCCTGACCGTATCTAACAGACCCAAAGACAACCCTTGACCAAAGCCTGTGCCCTCCCTGCAGTGTGGAGTTCACAAGAGGAGAGTGGGGGGGATAAGGGAGTGTATGAGTCAGCCCTCTGCTGCGGTAACAAAATTCCTGAAATGACTACTTAAAAAGAGGAAAGGAGCACACATATGTAATCCCAGGACTCGGGGAGGCTGAGGCAGGAGGACTGCAAATTGGAGCTCAGCTCAAGCAACTTAGTGAATTAGTGAGATCCTGTCTCAAACTGAATAATAAATAAATAAATAAATAAAAAGGAATAGGGCTGTGTTTCAGGGTGAGGCCCTGGGTTCAACCCCCCACTATGGGGTTCAACCCCCCACGAGGGGAGAGGAGAGCAAAGTTAGGAGGAGGGAAGTGGGGGAAGGGAGAGGAGGGAACGAGTGGAGAGGAAGGAAGGAGGGACAGTTGGAGGAGGAGGTAAGGGAGGTAGTAGCTGATTCTGCCTCATAGTTTCGGAAGTCGGCGTCCATGGTAGCACCGGGCTCTTCGGCCTATGGTGAAGCCCACAACGTGGTGAGAGATGCGACAGAGGAAGCCCCACTCACAGCCAGAGCAAAGAGAAAGGAAAGGCTTGAGCTGTGCCACCCCCTTGAAGAGTCTCCCCCAAAGGGCCTCCCACTAGACCCCAGCCCCAGCCTTCAAACCACCTCCCACAGCACAAGCCTTTAGCACCTGGACTCTGGGGGCCCCTCGCCCCAACACAGAAGCAGAGTGGACTTGAGGTCGGCTCAGAAGATGCTGAGTTCTTTAGATGACACCCCCGAAACGGACTTCCTGTCTCCCCACGAAAGTCCTGGTGCCTCTTTTCCCCTCTAGGATTCTCCCCGTAAATGTATTTGACAGGAGCCAACCGCAGCTGATTTGGTTTTGTGAGGACGGATACTCTACAGGTTTCTGAGAGGTTACTATTATAGAAAACCCGAGTGAAAATAATTTAGGAACAATTTAAATCTACTGAAAATCAGAATGGAAACATTTTTCAAAAAGGTTTAGAATCGTTGGAAGAAAGCCACTGTGTTATTAACACGCAGAGGCTTCTCTGAGAGTCTGAGTCTACACGGATGTTCGTGTTCCATGAACACGCGTCTTCTGCATGTCGTTAACGTGGGACCTGTCACGACTACAGGGACCCGTGCCAGCACACTGCACCCTGCCCGGTCCTCCCGGGGGCTCCGGAAGACCAAGACAGTAGGTCACTGGAGACGGGCCCTGGGGTCCCTGCTGGCCTCAGGCCCTCAGGTCTTAGTCACCCTGTTTGAGAAACAAAGGCAGGGTTAGGGAGCCCACCCCCTCCCCATGCAGCCTAGAGCTGTGTTTTCCTAAAGGGCGGTCTCCGGACCATCGGGACCAGTGTCACCAAGTACCCCAAGCGCATAGTCTCAGGCCCCAGAATCTGGGGATGGGTCCCCACAGCCGTGTTTTCAAAGGTTCTGTTGGTGAGTCTGCTACCCCTTCTATTTGGGAAATGGCAGGTTTAAATCTCTAATTAATTCTGAGAGACACTAGCTGAGTTGTGAAGAATTGTTCAGCAAAGCCTTATCCTCAATCGACCTCTTCGTAGGAAAAATAACACATTTGGTCTGAATACCAGCTCTCAGCCTAGTGATTAATACAATCAAGACAAAACCTGTAGTCCACAAACATTATTGGCTGTCTTTGGAAGCTTTCTGTGATTTCCCATATTTCACTTGGTTGGGTTTTAATGCCAGGAATAATAGTACATGATTGTACTATATCTGGATGCAATGTGATACACACACACACACACACACACACACACACACACACACACACACACACACACACACACAGAGGCTTTGATTCCAAAGAGATCTTGCTGTTAACCTGAGTTTGGCCGGCTACTGAACCCGTCTCAAACGTGTCGTCTGGAGACGCCATTTCTGGTGCCGTTACAAAAAGGAACGGAAGGTGTGTGTGCTCACACACAGCACGACGTGCCCTAACCAAT
>PVIC010038038.1:0-17788 GCA_004025085.1 Thryonomys swinderianus | reverse complement strand
TTTTTTTTGCTTTTTGGAGACAGGGTCTTGCTTTGTAGTTCAGGCTGGCCCTGAGCTCACTATGGTGCCCAGGCAAACCGCCGCGAACTCAGCAATCCTCCCGTCTCTGCCTCCCGAGTGCTGGGATTACAGGCGTGAGCCACCACGCCCAGCATTATATGTGGTAACCGGGGATCGAACTCAGGTCCTTAACGCTTGCAAGGCAGGCGCCGGAACCACTGAGCTAACCCTCCGACCCTAGTTGTTCATTTTTAAGAATTATTTTAATATTACATTTGGTATGTTTAGTGCTTTTGTTTTTTAAGCTAACAAATGTAACCATCTAAATGAACAAACTGTACTCACTGATGTCCATACAGCAACTAACTTCATTCTTTCTTCCTTTTCTATTTTACATAATGGCATATTATTACACAACAATTATCTTTCTAACAATCTCTCTGCTTTTCTGTATTTCTAAACTTCTATATCTTAAAATATTTTTATATCTTCAATATTTTGATGCATATGAACATAGCACCCATCAATTACTCTTAGTTTCAAAAACTAGTGCATATCAATGACTACAACAGGGGCCAATCCCAGAGCCACAAAGATCCAGGCCAGCATTTTGATTTGTCTTTTTTGTTTCCATTCATTAACTTGAACAGAGTACTGAGACTTAAATAAACTCAGACATTCCAATGTCTGGATTTTTCTTTTTCCAAAGTTAGCAAATGAGAAAAGAAAAACAATTCACAAAAGAGGAAAGAATGATCATTTAAAAAGGAAAATGTAAATTTTATAAATTAAAAGGCTAAAGGTTGTATATATGTGACTGTGTGTGGGAGAGAGAGAAAAAGGGAGGGAAAAAGAAAAGAAAAGTGAGAGAAGGAAGGAGAAAAAATAATGCTCACTCATTTTCTTTTTCTAGCCAGGATTATTCTAAATAAAAAATTTATGGAAAGAGAAAAAGAAGAATAACCAATTATTCTGTGAATGCTATGGAAAAAGGCACTAACAATCAAGACTCCAATTTCAGACTCACCAGTGAGTTGCGTTATAAGGAAATAACATTAAGCTCTAACTAAGCTGGGTGGAGTGCAGCAACTTGCCAGAACTACTGTGGATTGTCCAGGTGAGGATGGCCAGGAGCATCTGGCCGCTAGGGAATGTTCCAGGATATGGGACAGCTGGCGGAAATCAAAACTCAGCGGGGATGTCAGCTGTCAGTACTGGATGAGAGGTGGAGTCTGCTCTTCCTAGAAACAGTTGATGAGAGATCAAAGGCTCACGGAAGGCTGTACTGGAAAGGAGCTAAGAATAGAACCCAAGTGGGGACACAGTAGTTAGAAAATAGAAGTCAGTCTGATAACTGGGTAGGATAGGAAAGTGGCAAGGTGCCTAAGGGACAAACCGGGAGTAACAGGAGATTGAGTCAAACTCCAGATCCTTCATTCAGTGCAAAAGTCAAGAGCAAAAAGAGCAGCCAGAAAGGTCTGGAGGGCTGCATCGACAGCCTCCCAAAAGGAAGGCCTTTGGTTTTGGCTTACAGAGACCCCCACCAGGTTCCAGGAGATCTCTGGCTATGACACTGACAAATTGAAGAGGTTCTCCTAAAGAAAGGGTTAAAGTTGATAATATACAAAGTTATATCAGCTCCCCAAGTGTTTAAAACTCTAACATTCTATAAATCTGAAAAATACACATTAAGCTCCAATAGAGAGATGAGAGTATTAAATGTTTTATCCAGGGAAATAGAGTTTACTAGACTCCTTCCACCACTATCATTCCCTCCCTACACATGCATACAAATATCCTGCAAACACCACCTAATTCTTTCTACTAAAAGAAAGTGCAGAATGGTTTATAGCCCTCTTGAAAAAAAAAAATGAATGGGGGCTGGAGCCATGAGCTGACATTGCATTCCATCCTGACTCACTTAAAGACATCATTTGATTCTCAGTCACAAAGAATTCTCTTCATGGGGCGGAAAGCACCCGGGTCACGAGGAGTTTGTGTGAAGTTGCAGTGGTCCCCTTTGCATTCTGTAAGCCAAACACATGCTTTCCAAAGCCCTGTTTCTTGCTTTTACCCTCAAGGCTGATTTTATAGTAACAAAAGCTTGCCGCTTAAATCTCTGTCCAAATGTCCAACATTTAGAAATGTACTATATAAAATATAGACATTTTACAAGGGACTATTAACTGATAATGGCAGAGCTGCCAAGGAATGCATGAGAAAACAAATGTGACCCTCACCAAACATCAGCTCCATTTATCCACATTAGACCTGCCACCAGTGGATGCCTGACAAGCCACCAGTAATATAATTCAAGGCATTATGAGGGGTGGGGGAGGCTATAATAAACAAAATATGTAGTCCAACTATATATATATATATATATGTACATATAAATCACGTGAAATGCAATGTCATTAGATGTTAGTTGAAGTCAGAAAAAAAATGCCTGGCAATAAATATTTTAATATGCAATTATATGGAATATTAGAACAGCAAAATATGTGTGTGTGTGAGTACACGTGTGCATTAAAAACATGTACACATAGGAGAGCCAATGGTTGCCAGGTTTAGAGAGGGGTTGGATTCATCAGAGCCAAAAAATAGACTTCCACAACCTCCTGGCCCCAGGATAAGTGTCAGAAGGGAAAGCTTCATTTCTGAGGGCCTTTCATTCCACTCCTCTTCACCCAGTTTGGGCAGACTGTTTTGATTACTTCTCTACTTTCTCCACATTCAAATCCAGTCTGAGGAAAAAATCTGGGAAATTTTATTTACACTAAGGAATCGGAGTTCATTCTTTCTCCTCCACTTATTGTTTAAAACTTAAGAGTGGACAAACTGCTAGGCCATTAAAAAAAATAAATCTATGGCTACAGAATTTGAAATCCACAAAACCACATTTAAGAAGGGTTCTGTCCTGTGAATGGAGGTGCCTTCTGGCCCTTGCAAATCAAATCATATAGGTGGTGATAAAAATCCTCCCAGTTTCCTCAACAAAACAGGCAGCCAATGAAGCCCTCATGTAAATTAGTGAAAAGTACTATGCATCCATTATTGTCTAAGTTTAAAACAGTTCAAACTGTGAAAGGCAGGAAAAAGGTCAGGCAGATGGAGCAGAAAAGCAAGGTAGGAATGAAACAGGGATTAAGAAAAAGAACAGAGGAGAAGGGGTAGAAGATAAATAGCTGTGAGAAACTAAATATGAGTTAGTTTCATTTTCTATTAAAAATAGAAATTAAGGATATGAGATGTTATTTAACAGAAAAAGTAAAATTAATAGCTCTCAGGGAGGCCAAAGATGCTCACTGCCATTTTGAAAACCTTGCCCATAAAAATGACACAGGAGGGCTCATGGGTGTATTTTTACTTAAGAGTCCAAAAACCCTGGCCAAAGCTTTTCATGGTAGCTCTTAAGATAGCACTGCAGCAAGGAACACACTAAAGGGCTTCATTCTTCATGAAAACATAGCCACAAGTGCAAGGAATAACTCAACTGAAGTGTTCACAACCAATTCATTGTTGACATGGGGAACAAGTATCTCTTGAAGGGAACAGAATCTAAGCTCTGAAGGCCCATTTGGAACTTGAAAAAATGAACGCTCTTCACATTCTTCCTTAGGAAAGTAGCACAAACTTAAATGCATTCCTAGTTCCATGAGCTATTTTTAATCTTTTCAAAAAGTTGAACAGAAATCATTTGTCCAGCGATAAAGCCATGCAGTCCAACTAAAATCTCTGGCTTTACTTCTGTTAGAATTAAATCCAATCAGAACGGCCATACTACATAGTGATAGCATCCCAGTTAGGATTTCTGATCGATAGATAAGTAGATATTTGTTAAATAAAAATTGTGAAAATCGATACTTATTCTAATTATAGTTTCACGAGAGACTCGTGAATTTTAAAATGCTACAGAATTCGAATGGCTAAAAAGAAAAAAAAACTGGGGAAGTATAATTGCTGGTCCTCATGGATGGAGATTCTCCTCTGATAGTCTAGGCACTGTCATGAGCTGGCTGCTCTCCTGCCTTTCCACTTTTTAGTGCTCACTGTGGGGTAGGCATTGCTATGTTCACCTCATATATGAGGACCTGAGGCCTGGGGCAATCAGAGGGCTTGCTCAAGACCACGGAGGTGGTCGGGAGAAGAGGAGGATCCCAGCTCGGGACTTCTGACAGTCTCTGGTCAGAACACAAGCTTCCCTGGTGACTGCAAAGTCCTTTTTTTTAGAGCTGTAGGTTCTGGTGATCCCCTCTCTCCTTCAGCCAGTTTGGCTCCTACCCTTGGACAGTTTTGCCATCGTGGACTTGACCATTTGCTAACTATAAGAACATTTATTAAGTGGTAGAAGCTCAAATAGATGCTAAAAATAAAACCCAAAAAGTCATAGTCTCTGTCTTAAGAGATGTATTGTCTTGTTGAGGAAACAGAGAAGCGGCTGAAGACAGCTGAGTGCAAAAGATGCTCTGACGCAGCAGCGCGGAAGGGGTCACTTCCAACAGACAAGGCAGGAAAAGTTCCCACAATGTGTACTTGTGTTAAAGCTCTTGAAACGCAGTAGAGCCAGATAACGAGGCTTCATCATTTTAGTGTAAAGTAGTGAGCACAAAGGGGGCGGTGGACAACTGAACGACTGGGCCACACTGTGCGGACAAGGGAGGAAGGTGAAGGGCTTAACCTTCCTACCTGAAGCCAGGGAGGGTCCTGGAGAGACCTAAGCAGAAAAATGGAACAGCCAAATTTACCTAATGGTACCAAAATGGCAGCCTCTGAAAAAATTAACATTTAAATCTGGCACATATGAAATTACAGTCCATTCATCAACAGCCAAGAAAGGATTCAAGATCAACTCTCCACTATTCTGCATGAGTCTACTGAAAACAATTGGATGTCAAATTTTGAAATTAATCATCTTAGAGGAAGGTCTTCAATGAATCCTACGTTCACTTTGAAAAATATGTATTTATTACCTCTACTTAGGAAGGCTTGAAATAGGGCAACACTTCATTTCACGGTATTTTAGTAAACACTGAAAATAAGTACACATTAAATTATACATCAGGAACTTAGTTTAAGAAAAAATCAAATCATTCAAAAACCCAAAGTAATTACATTAAGTATTAATTTACCTTAATAGATTGTGATAATATTTGAAAAGGTGCATATATTGAATATTGTTATTTTTCTTCAAGAGGAATCAGGGTGTTGAAGCTCCTAGAAATGGTTTCACTAGGACTATATGGACGTATGCTTGCTTCACACAAGCAACAGTTTTCCAAAATGTAAAAGCTGTTATCAGTGTCTTTCCAAACTACTCTTCATTCTTTTCTCATGATTTTTTTTCCTTGCTCTAAAATTACTCTCAAATCAATATTTCCTTCTTTGCCTCATTCACCCACTTAATTCTATTTATTCTTTGAAATGCTTCTGAAGTGGCACTGAAGTCTTCCCTGATTTGCCCAGGGGAAAAGCAGACACCTCTTCTGTGGGGCCCACGGCTCCCCCACTTTCTACGCGTTATTTAACTCAGCTTTCCTCATTTTCTGGGTTAGTCTGTGGACTAGAGAGCCCAAGTTTCACCTTTCACCTGTTATCTACAGGACCAATTACACAGTCAGTGGCCAGGAAATGTTGATAGGGAGAGAGGGAACGAATAAAATGAACTGCATAACTATTTTCTCCTTCATGGCTTGTCCTTCATCCTCCATCCACCTCTTCCTATTATTTCTCCCCAGGCACTAATACATCATCCTCACCCTTCACTTCTTAAACTGAGCACGCATCATGACTTCTGTCTCTCGAGGTCTTCACTATTGGAAAAATGCTGATCTGTTGAGTCAGTAGCACAGGCTTAACGATTCCTCATTCGTTAAGCACAGAAAAGAAGGGGTTTGCTGGACCCTAAATTAGTCCCCATGATTTCTCCTCTCCCATGTTCTAGCTTGTGGCCTTTAATATGCTTTAGCTTTTGCAGTATTAGCAGCTGAATAAACAGACTTTCTGCAACACTCTGGATAAAATACCAACCTCAAGGGGAAAGCTTTCCATGTTTAAAAAAAAAAAAAAAAAAGACTCCTTACAGGGCTGATTGGGGAAAGCACCTGAGAACACCAGAGCGGAAATGCAGCTGCTGACCAGAAGAGGCAGCTGCAGTCCTGAGCGTCCTGATTGAGGCGATGGTCCGTGCTCTGGAGATCGGCCTCAAACCACACTCAGCAAAAGCAATGGACAAGTGAGACAAGTGACAGACATACCCGATCAGCACTTTCAAAAGGTCTGTGAATTTCATGGCACCCAAAGAGACACCTGACTTGAAAAACTTAAATGAACACTCAACCATGAGGAGGGACAGAAGTACTCAAATTGCTCAGGAAAAATCACTTGGAACAAAGGCTTTGAAAACCATGTATCTAAGACTGCAGACTTTGTAAAAAATCTATAAATACTTTGTTTTTCAGTTTGGGGTGTCAAATTGGGTGTATGAAGAGAGAGGTTTTGTTTGGGTTTAATGAATACAGTGAGTCCATCCAATAGTTTATTTTTAAAGTTATCTGTACTGCTAATTCATTCTTTGCAGATCCCTCTATGTTTTTACAGATTTTCTAAAATAAAAATAAAGGCTGAGGAAAGTGTATCTGAGATTCGAAGAAAAGTGCTCATGATGTAATGTTTAATAGCAGACAACAGACAAAAATATGGTGTACTCGCATGGTAATGTAACTACTGTTACTAAAAATATGGTTTCATTATAGAAATGATTGGCAAACTGCACCAAAAAAGACTGTAGCATGTATGTATTCACTCACAAACGCAAATAAAAAAATAAAACAACACATGATTAACAGGCACAGCCTGTAGCTGCAATACTTTTAAGAAAAACGTTTTAAAGGTTATGTGAAAATATAGTAACTAATATAGTAACTCACTTCCTTGGCTCATGGAAACTAATGTTGTCACAGCACATTTCAAAACAACAAAAGGAACTGTGTCTAGTAGGATGTCTGCAAGGGTTATGCTGACCTGAATCCACAGGCTCTGGCTATGGTAGGGAATGCCTCACAATCCCAGCCTCCTAGGCGGGAGGGCAAAGAGTTCCAGCTGAAGGTATAGGTCAACAGTGAGGCAATCCTAAGCTCAATACCCACAACCCCCTAATAAAACAATCGAGGAGGTAAGAACTTTTGTCCATTTTTATATTCCTAGCATACAGAACAGGCCCTGGTACAGTGCATACTAGTTGTTTGATAAATATTTATTAAATAAATAAATGAGTTAATAAATGAGTTAAAAATACACACGGTGCTGAGTTCGAGGTTTGCCTGAGCTACACAGTGAGCTCAGGGCCAGCCTGAACTACAAAGCAAAACCCTGTCTGAAAACAAAACAAAACAAAGCAAAAGTACACATCATTGAATCTTATGAGTTTCTCAGGTCTTTCTAAGCAAGAAGGGAGGTCTTTCTGATTCCCTGTTGCTGGAACACTTAAAACTATCAGGCGAAGCCTTTTAGAGCTTTCAGTGAAACAAAAAGACGTTCACCACACTGAGGTAGAGTTTTCCCTTTAAAGTGTCTCTTCATCTGAGATAGAAAGCAGAAGTTTCTGGAATGCAAACTGATTTGATCACACACAAAAAAGAAATCCTTTCTTTCCCAAGATTATGTGCTTGCCTGGTCATGAAGGTTATCATAACTTTCCCCACCTGATCAACTTGCCACCTCCTACACTGTGCCTGGGCCTGTCCTTGCCCCCGCCCGGCTCACTCAACTCTAAGTACTGTCTGCTGTGCTGCTCCCTACACTCCCCATCACGTACCCTCAGCCTTAAATGCTGCTCCCATGTCTCTGTCAACCTCCTCCTCCTTTGCGTTGGGCCTCTGCTCAAATGCCCCTCCCTCAGACAGTCCCCCCATCTACCTGAATCAGAGTCTGCCTCACGCCAACTTCTGACACTCTTCCATTCCCTTCTCTGAATTTACTGTTCAATAGTTTACTTTGTTTCATTCACTTCCTTATTTCCAATGCTTGTAACACACCCTACCATGTAGTAAGTACTCAACAAAGATTTACTGAGTGAATAAGCAAATAAGGACGCAGAGACAGGTTATGTGCCACTTTGGGGAGGTAATGCAATACATGGAAAAGGGGTGGTCTTCAAATCTCATTTCTAACTACTCCCTATGTGCCTGACCTTGAAACGAACCTCCCTAAATTTCAGAATTCTCATCTGTAAAGTGAGAATGATGATAATAACATTTCTCTGGCTGATTCTTCTATGGGTTCCTCTCCTTCCTTCTTCTGTGGTTGGGAACTAATGCGACTCTGTCGTTATGAAACCAACTTCAAGTGATTCACACATCCTGAAATGGCTTTGACATGAACTACATGCAGCACAATGCTGATGCTGGAGCAAAGAAGGCCCTGAGCAACACCCTTCCCAGGAAAACTAATACTGATGGTGCTTGCTCAATAATGGTGAGGCTGGATCAGAGGCACAAAGAAGACACCTTCTTTCCTGAAGATGCTGTCATATGACACGGAAGCAGATAGAGCTACGAGACAGTGGCTTCCCGGAGCTGCAGAACTGGCCCTGCAGGCATCACTGCTCTCAGGATAACACTGAGTCTGGGAAACATTCCAGAGAGGAAAATGAAGAAACCAGATGGGAGTGTGGCTGGATCAGGGGCTTTCTGTGGAAGCAGATGAGGAGAGTAGGCCAACAGGAAAGGTGCTGTGAGATTATGGAAGACATAGCATGTTACACTGAAGAGATGGGATACAGTCTTGTAATTCATGGAGAGCCACTCAAATTTTTGAATACTGAAAAAAAAACCCACAAAAGCATACAATAAAAATGATACATTTCACAGTGTTGCCGAAGATTCTAAAAGCCAAACCCTAAACTGTAGGAATGAATGTGGTGAACTCTGTTCAGAAAAACACATATGAAGTACTAAATGAGAATGAATCAATACTCTAATTCCTCCTGTTCAGCACTACTTGATCCACAGTGAAGGAGACACTTGAGCAAAGGAGATCTGGAGAAGTGCAAATCATAGAGAGCACCGCCACATGCAGGGGAGAGCAGAAGCCTGGCCTTCACCCTGCCCAGAGCTCTCTCTGCCAGCTGGTCTGTGTTTAGCGGCAAGACATAGGACACTGGGATCCCCCTGTCAAGTTTCCTCTCTTCAGAGGACCCCTAGTCTCTTCCTTGTAGCATGACTCTATTCTTTCTTGAGTCTTAGTAGAAACATAAACCTTAGGGTTTCCAAAATGCTGAGACAGCCAACTCTGGTGTATATAAAAGTAGAAAGAAGGTGACAGATTATCTAATTCACTCCAAAGAGAAAAAAACAAAAGTTAACCTGTTACAGATCCTCCAAAAAGTCTTTGCGCAGTAGAATTCTGTAACAGAATTTAGCAAGGGATTAAAGTTTTAGGACAGGGAAAACCAATGAATCAACATGATGGTTCCTGAAGCTAACAAAGAGCTGGCAACTGAACAATAGGATGATACTTCTATCTGCCTAGATTTTATATTTTTCTTGGGATCTTCTCACAGCATGGACATGATTTATTTAAACTATCAAAGGGCTTTTGATAAGGTCCTCACAAGTGGCTATTATTGAAACTTGGTAACCATGGTGTGAAAGGCAAAAGTCATATCAGTGAATTAAATGAACTGAAAATGCTTGAGAGGCAAAGAGGCAAAAAGCTGAAATAAACGGCCAATTCTCACGTAGAGAAAGGTTAATCACTGAGGGCTCTGGGGAATTGCAATAGAATCCGGGTTAAATTTAATAACGACCCGGAAAGGGGCACCTGGTTCTCATTCCCCTGGTCTGAGTGCATCAGTTCCCAAGCACAGAGGCCCCATTGACGTGGAAAACGTTTGGCACATTATGGAGATATAGTCGGTGCAGAGAAGAAGCATTCGAAATCTAGAAGGGCAAATAGGTAAATTAATATTAACTCAGAATTTATTGTAGGGGCTGAAATACAGAGAGGGAACAGGAATAAAAGTAACAGCAGAATTTGATTATTTAAGAGCTGTAATACATATTACATCTGTTGGCCTTTTTTAAAGGCTGGATATGTCATCTGAACAACAGTACCTAATTTATTGGCATAATTAGAATGAATTTTCAATTCTGAAGAACTGCTAATATGGGCAATTACATCTGTGAAACCCACAGAGACGATTCTTTTATCATTACTACTATTCATTAAGCTTGCTGGCACATTTGAGGTATACATTATGATCACACTCATCATTGGGATTTTGTATCTGTGTATATCTTGGTTCTTGTTTTTGCCCATTCCCCTACCCTGTATTTCTCCACTGCTCCCCATTTACAAAACTTTGTTTCCCTTTTTCCTTCTTTTCTTATTTTTTTTCCTTTCTTTCCTTTCCTCCACCCCCTCTCACTGGTTCCCTTTCCCTTTTAAAGCTTTCCTGCCTATTTCACAATATCATTTATACATTTGAGCTCTCATTTACACTTTGTTCTATTTATCTACACATGTTCTATTTATTTCACTTAAGAGCATAACCTCATGGTGCATCCATTTCCATTTAGCTAAATATGTCATTTATCCTTCTTTACCGATGAGTAATACTCCATTTTGTATAAAAGAAACAAAATATTTTGTTTATCCATTCACCAGTTGATGGGCATTTGAGCTGTTTCCAAGACTTGGCTATTACAAACTGTGCCACTATAAACATGGGTGCAGATATATTCCTGTGGTATTATGCTCTTAATTCTTTTGGGAAGATGCCTACTAGGGGTATACTAGGTCGAATGGAACGTCTCTGATTTCCCCTGTGGTTGCACAGTCTGCACTCCCACCGATAATGGAGAAGGGTTTCCTTTTACCGACAGTCTCCCCCTTGCAGTTTTTTATTGGTCAGTTTTTTGATAGCAGCCATTCTTTCTAAAGTGATATGAAATCTCAGTGTTTTAATTTGCATCTCTCAAAGACATTTTTTATATTTTTATTTGGTGACTACTTCTTTGAGAAATGTCTATTCATTTCAGATGACCATTTTTGAATTGGGTCTTTAAATCTGGGAGGCCTAATTGGTTTTAAGTTCTTACATATTCTAGACAGTAGGCCTTTGGAACAGTGGCTAAATTTTTTCCACATTGTGGGGCTGTCTCTTCACTCTGTTGGTGGCTTCTCTTGCTGTGCAGAAGCTTTTTTTTTTTAATTTGGAGTTTACATTTTTATTGGTACATTTTATATTCACATAATGATCACAATCAACATTGAAAATTTGTACCAGTGTGACACATCTTAATTTTCATTTTTTCCTATTCCCGTGCTCACCCTACAAATCCACACCCTATATATACATAAGCTTTGTTTCCTTTTTTTTTTAACCATCACACCCAGCTGTCAACTATTTGTGCCATTTCATGTGCGCTGAGGATTTGTTCACAAAGTCTTTTCCTATGCTAATATCTTCAAGAGTTCTACCTAGCCTATCTTCTAGAAGGTATAGTGTTTCTGTATTAATATGTAGAATTTTGAAAACCCATTATAATTTTAGTTTAATGCATGGTAAGAGATACAGCTGTAGTTTTAATCTCTGGCAATTTGAAAACCAGTTTTTCCTGCACCATTTATTAAACAGGCTATCTTTCTTCTAGAGAGAGTGTTGAGCTCTTTTAGCAAAGATAAGGTGGTTTAATAGGTCTGCAGTTGTTTCTGCATCTTTAAATCTGTTCTATTCTTCCTCAAGTCTATTTCTTTGCCAGTACCATGCTGTTTTTATCACAGTAGCTTTGTAGTTAAGTTTCAAATTGGGAATTGTGATATCCGCAACCTTGTCTTTGCTCTCTCAACTTGCCTTTGATATTCTAGGTCTGTTCTGATTCCAAATGAATTTTTGATTTGCATTTTCTACTTTGTTAAATACACGGTTGGAATTTAAATTAGTATTATATTGAATGTATTAGAAACTTTGGAGGAATGGCTATTTTCACTATATTGGTTCTTCCTGCCCAGGAACAAGGGTTTTCTTTCCACTTTCTAATATCCTCTTCTATCTCTTCTTTCAGACTGCTGTAGGTTTCAGAATAGAGGTTTTTACTTCATTAAACTGATTCCTACATATTTCATTTTTGGAAAATGTTATTGTGAAAAGAATTGTTTCTCCAGTTCCTCCCTCAATGAGTCTGCTGTTCATGTACAGAAAAGCTACTGATTTTGAGTGTTGGCTTTGTACCCAGCCACTCTAATGGAAGACTTTTCGTGAAATTTGGGGGGTCCTCTTTGTAGAATATCATGTCATCTATAAATAATGACAATTTAATTTCATTTCCTATCTTTATTCCTTGTATTTCTTTTTCTTATCTAATGCTAATACTTCTTTCTTGTCTAACGTGGCTAATGCTTCTAGAACTACATTGAATAGGAGTGATGATAGCAGATATTTTTGTCTTATTTCTGACTTTAGCATGAAGGATTTCAGTTTTTGACCATTCAGAATGATGTTGGACATTAATTTTTCATATATGGTTTTATGATGTTGAAATAAAAACCATGAATTCCAATATTCTATAGGGTTTTTATGATGGGTAGATGCTGGATTTTATTGAATCTTTTTGCAGCATTTATTGAGATTCTCATATGTTTTTTGTCATTGGCTCTGTTAATACAGTGTATTACTTGTATTGCCCTGCCTATGTTGAACCACCCCTGCATCTCTTGGATGAATCTTACTTGGTTAAGGTGTATCGTTTCCTTGATGGTCTTCTCCATTCTGTTTGACAATATCTTATTGAAGAATTTTTGCATTATATTCATTAGGGAGATTGGTTTGTGGTTCTCAACTGGGTCTTTTTCTGCTATAGAGATCAAGGTGATGCCTCCTGCCAGGAATGTATTTGGGAGCACTGCTTTCCTTTCAATTTCATTGAGGAGTTCAACCAGTAAAGGTAATAGCTCTTCTCTTACTTTCTTGTAGGATTCAGCAGTGCAATCATCAGAATCTGGGCCTTTCTTTGTTTGTAAGTTTTTAACTATGTTTTCAATTTTGTTGATTGATATTGGGTTATGTAGAATTTTTATATCTTCTTTGTTCAACTTTTATAATTCATGTGTATCTAGAAATCTGTCCATTTCTTCTGTGTTTTCCATCTTGTTGGAATACAGACTCTCAAAGTAGGTACTGATTATCCACTGGATTTTGGTGGATCTATTGTAATTTCATCCTTTTCATTCCCATTTGCATGGATTTGGGTCTTTTATTTCTTTTTTTTTTTTTATAAGACTGGCCAACAGTTTGTCAATGTTTTTTATTCTTTCAAAGAACCAAGTCAGATTATTTGAGTTTTTGTATGTTTCACTTAGTCTCCATTGCATTGGTTCCTCCTCTGACCTTATAAATTCCTCCCTTATATGAGCTCTGTATTTGTTTTGCTCTTCTTTTTCCATAACCTTGAGATTCAACATTAGGTTGGTTTTCAGCTTGCTCTGTTTTCCTCACATAAGCAGTCACTGCTACAAATTTTTCTCATAGAACTGCTTTCATTCCTCATGTCCCATAAATTCTGGTATATTGTAGTTGGGATTCTCGTATAACTGTAGAAAATATCTAATTCTTCTTTAGTTTCATCTATGACCAGTTGTTTGCTCAGCAAGGTATTATTGAATATCCATTGTTTATTACATTTTTGTGGTTTCTTTTGTTATTAATCTCCAATTTCATTGCACTATGTCCTGATAATATACACTGGATAATTTTAATTCCTCACAAAGACTTTTAAATGCAAATAAAAGTGAGACTAATGTGACAGAATCAGATTTTTACTTTTCAGACTTCCATTTTTTTTTAGGTAAAGTTGAAACAGTAATATATGTTTTACAAAAGCACAATCTGAGATGAAAGAGTATTTTGGAAATTAAATATACTAATTTATTGACATGGCCCATAAATCATCATAATTCACACAAGGAGCTTGGAAAAGCTAATAAACTTTTGAGTTCCCTTCTTTTTGTCTTCATTTCCTTATCTATAAAAGATCTTAATTCACAGAGTGACTATAAGGATTAAACAGAATAATCTAAACAAAGCATTTATCATAATAAAATTACAAAACAATGTTTAAAATAACTGTGGTTGTTATTGTTGTCATTACTATTTACAACTCAAATAGTTACAGACCACAAAGAAGCCACCCAGTTCAAGGCATTGTGACTTTCTTATTTATATTATTGTTACGATTCAGTACTCAATAAAACATTTAAAAGCTTTCAAATGTTTTTGAACAAAAACAACAAATAGTTTAAAAATATCTTTCAATTATGCAGTTTTGGGAAACAGAAGATAATTTTATAAGCTGATCTGAATACGCCAGAAAGAAAAAAACACAAATACCAGATAAATGGTTATCACACCATATATTACTTCTTAAATGTATATTAATCCATACTTACCGTGCAGATAGTATTTTAATAAGTTCTTTTCTATTCTGTACTCGAAGATGGTTGGTTTTATACTTGGAATCATGAATCAATTCAGGCAAGTTCAATATCTAAAAGGGAAAAATAATTACAAACAGTAACTCAGGGTTTTTTTATGTATCTGCAAGCCCTACTGCATCCTATCATTCAGAACCTATCACTCTATTCCCAAAGCCACACCTTTCTGATCTTTTTACCTCTCAACCAATGGACATGGAGAGTGCAAACACAATTTGGATGGATCATGCCATTGAATAGGTCTGTCATTTATAAGAGGGTACTGTTACATTTAAATATATATTCCTATATAGGAAAGCACAAAAAAGCCAGCAGACTTTCATAATGTCTTACATCCATACATGAGAATAGAAAAGAATAACAGACCCCATAAAAAAGTCTTATCTAGAGGAAGTAAGAAGAGAAATATAAATTCAGGTAAAAAGAACCTATTTCTAAGAACTTATATAATAAATGCATTGCTGCACTTACATGAAGCTGACAACCAACATATATCTCATAGTTACATTCACTTATTTGTTCCACATGTAAATAAAATAATATTGTCTGTCCCAGTAGTCTTATTCAGGATGTTCTACAAGGTACTAAAATAAAAGGGGACCATATACATTTGCTCAAATGCTAACCATTAAAACAATGTCAAAAGATCTTCCTATAGAAGTGTCACTATTTTTCTTTAGTATGGATCCCTGAAGGAATATGGTCTACCAATGTTTTTGTATACTTCCTCTTTTGCTGATCCTCACTAAAGGGAAAAATCTATCCTGCAAATCCCTCTGGACATCTTGCAATTTTAACAAGGCCATAATGAAACTACCAAGTGGATTTGGAATGGAAAAGAAGTTTTGAAAAGAATGTGTGGAGGCAGTGTTTGGCAGTTGTGTTGGAAAGTCAGAAGGAGCATTTATGGGCTGGGGGCAGGCCATGTGGCCTACAGAAAGCTTCACTGCCTTTATTAATGTATTTGCTTTCAATATAAACATTTAATGGTTTGATTTGTTTCCCCAGTTTAAATAAAATCAATCCATTAATCATCTTACAAAGGAGAGAGAAGAGAAGAAGATTCCCTGGAGTAAAAAGACCATCTCAGTGGTGTAATCCCTCTTTCACATTTTCCACTTACTCATTTCCTTTAGGAATAATAACCACAGCATTCCTTTTCTAGATTTTAAAAAAGCAACGCCACATATAGTGCTCTTCCTAGAAACCTGTCGCCACACCTGATCCCAGAATTGGCCTCGTGTCTTGTCTAGCAGTCAGAAATCCTCCGTCCCTAAGAGTGAATAAGTCATTCCAAGAAAAACCAAGTGCCTTGACTAAATCACAGGTAAAATTTCTAAGTCTGGCCTCACCCGTAATACACCATCAGCTATGTAAAAAAGGGTAGAGTGACTATTTTCAACAAGGACTGAAATGCCCAGTTGTCCACTGTATTTGACATATCGGACCTCTGTTCTCTTTACAGAGTTGGTGTGAAACAGTGGATGACACTAATTATAGTATTTCTCTATCTTCTGCTCTGCAGGCTAAGATTCAAAATGTTTCTAAAGAAACAACTGTGATCATAATCAATCTTTAGGTACGTAAAAGAGAGTGCTGCATGAGATAAAATAAAACTATACACAAATGCATTTGAGACATTAATCACTAAATAAATATGAAGCATTCCAACTAGGCACTGTTTCCCCTAAAAGAAAAAGTAAAGCATATGTTTGCTCAGAGAAGAATGAAGGAGAGGAAAAAAGGAAGGACATTAAAGAGATATGATAATGGAACTTGAGCATTTTCATACTCTGATAATGTGATAGTACTTATAGCAAAGCCCCTGCTCCTTAGAATAGCCTACAGGGCTTGATGGAATAGAGTCTGTTGAGCCTCTAGAATCACCTCCTAACATACTCTCTCTCTTTGCTCCTTGCTGCAGCCATGTTGGCTTTTTTTTTTTCTCCTTTGGTGATACACAGTCTTACTTTGTAATTCAGGCTGGCCCTGAGCTCACTATGTAGCCCAGGAACACCCTGAACTCAGCAATCCTCTTGCCTCTGCCTCTCGAGTGCTGGGATTACAGATATGAGCCAGCAAACCCAGCATTGTGGTATGTGGTACTGATTGCTGGTGGGTGTGAGTCACCACGCCCTGTATTGTTGCATGTGGTTACCTGGATTGAACCAGGGACCTTGTACTTGCTAGGCAGGCACTAGAAGCACTGAGCTAAATCTCTGGCCCATGTTAACTTCTTTATGAACCAAGAACATTCTGTCACACATCAGCTTCAGGACTTTTGCATAAACTATTCTCTTGTCTACAACATCTTCTGCCAGACATTCCACTGGCTAGCTCCTTCCATTTGTCAAACTGGCTCATATGTTAACTTTTTAAAAGGACTCTTCTGATACCCTGGCCACCCCAGGCTCCCCACACCCCAGTCTCCTGGACCTCTCTCCTCTCTCTCCTCTCTCCTCTCTCCTCTCTTTCTCCTCTCTCTCTCCCCCCCCCTTCTCTGAAGCACCACTGAGCTATAGCCCGTGTCCATCCCTTCTCTCTATAGCTCATTTATTATAGTTATAATTTATCATCTGTCTGTCTTGATAGAATGTAAGCTTCACAAGGTGAAAGAATCTTAAATGTCTTGCTCACAGGTATGTCTCAAGGCTTATGACATATTTGTCTGCCAACTTCAAATCACAGATGAACAATGTGAATACTTTCAGGTATGTTGTATTCTGGGCTTTTTTTTTTTGCATAGACTTTATCCTACCAAGTCTAAAACCATTGTTCATGTAGACAGTTCTTACAGTCCATGGTCTTTTAAAAGAAGGGAAGAAATTTCAAGTGTTGTCACTCCTTGTAGGTCGTAACTCTCATATATATAGTCATCATTTTTTGTGCATTATGCATACATGTTAAGTTCATTTGCCATGTAAACTGCTGTCCAATATAACACACAGTACTATTATAGCTCAAAGTTAATCATACTTCAGAACTGATATAAAAGAACTTTCTATATAATGAAAGGCACAGAAATAGAGCATCATTTATAAGCACTGTTAGAAACCAGTTTTTAGATACCTGGTAAAAGTAGACATTCTTTATGAAATATGGGATTTCCCAAATTCTCAGAGAATATAGACCACTGAAACTATGAGATGTTACAAGGATTTATTACAAGGATTTTCTGAGATAATAATAATTAATCCACTGTTAAAAACCCCCTACTGCATCTGGTTCCTGCCTGGCAAGCATAAAGTCCCAAGTGTGATCCCTGGTGAAAGAAGAAAGGAAGGAAGAAAGAAAG
>PVIC010038037.1:0-17789 GCA_004025085.1 Thryonomys swinderianus | reverse complement strand
ACACGCCCACCAGCAATCAACACCGCATACCACAATGCTGGACCTGGTGGCTCACGCCTGTAATCCCAGCACTCGGGAGGCAGAGACAGGAGGATTGCTGAGTTCGCGGCGGCTTGCCTGGGCACCATAGTGAGCTCAGGGCCAGCCTGAACTACAAAGTGAGACCCTGTCACAAAAAGCAAAAAAAAAAAAAAAAAAATTTTATCTTTATTGGTACACTGTATATACATATCATGATCACACTCAATATTGGGAATTTGTACCAGTATATGACACAATTTAATCTCGTCTTTTCCCATTCCTGTACCCACCCCACAACCCCCCACCCCTAAATACATAAACTTTGCTTCCCTTTTTTTATTAGCATCATATTTTTTCTTTACCCTAGAAAAGAAATTCTTGAGTGGGTATAACTAAACCTATTGTAAGCTTCTCTCCTGCAGGCCGAGATGCATCCAGAGCATTTGTGACTGGAGACTACTCTGAAGCAGGCCTGGTGGATGATGTAGCTGATTTGTCCTTCTCCGAGATGCTGTCCCTTCAAAACTGGCTTTCATTTTATGAGAAGAATTACATATTTGTTGGTAGGTATTCCACAGGTCATTTCCACAGGTTTCACTTCATTGTCCTGCAGCTTTTTTCACGGGGCCAGGATTTTGGGGTATTGCCCTCAAAGTTAAAATCTAGAAAACAGGACTGCGGAGTGCTTGCTTGGCATGTGTGACTCCCTCAGTTTGATGCCAGTACCATAATCACCCATCTCCCCCAACAACAACAACAACAAAAAGTCTGAAAATTAGCCCTGGAATTTTTTTTTTTTTGTATTGAGCATCAAACTTGGGCTCTTGTGTTTTTAAGGAAGATAGGGTAACACTTCCGTTAAATCCCTGGCCCTGGATTTTTCATTTTAAATTCTGGCTGTAGTGAGCCCCAGGAGGAGACTGGGGGCCCTGTTTCCCTCACTCTCAGGGTAGGAGAGGATTGCCAAGCCCTTTGCTCTGGCCTCAGTTGCACAAAACCAGTGGTCAGCTACACTATCCATAAAGAGCTGGTCCCAAGGGTGTAGCAGTCTTGTTTCAGTGTTCTGCCATCTGGCTCCAGCACATAGCCAAGAACCTGTGAAGCCTAAATTGTATGCAGTTTTCATAATTCCCTTTTATTTTATTTATATTTATAAATTTTGAGACAAGGTTTCACTGTGTAGTTGAAGCTGGCCTTGAACTTACTGTGTAGCCCAGGTTGGTCTTGAATTTGCAGCAGTTCTTCTGCCTCAGCCTCCCAGGTGCTGGGATTACAGACATGTGGCACCACACTGGGCTAATTCTCTTTTATTCCGTCCTGTGAGTAGTGTCCTCTGAGGTGCAAGTTATGCTAATCAAGGGTATGGCGCTTGCTACTTACTGGTGATACATGAGGGAATATGCTAAATGGAGAGATGCCTCTTTTGTCTTAAGAAAGTGTTGCAGAGCCTAAGCATGACACTGGAAGTCAGGGTGCCCAGGGACCTCCTTTCCATCTGCCTGCATCTCTCCCTCGAGCCCCATTTGTCTATAGCTAACCTGTGGGAAATGCCAGTGTCACTTGACCAGTTTCAGGGGTGTAAGCTGGAAGTGTTTTCCCCTGGTTCTGATGCCTTTGAACACCTGCCTCTGTCATGATTGCTTCAGTTACCTTTTCAGAGGCCAGCAGCGGTTTTACTAATTCCAGGGTCTCTTCTACATCCAGTTGGCCAAGGCTTTTTTCATAACATCTAAAGTGTGTGCCTTTCTATTTTCAGTTCCCACCTCATCATCTTTGACCTTTGTCATCCCAGCCTGGGACACACTTCTCCGTTTTCTCTTGGTCCGCTACACATTGTTTTGAGCCCACAGCCATGTCTGCTGTTGAAGGAGCTGATCTCTGCCCAGCTGACCAACTTACTTTAGAAAGCCTACTTCTCTCTTTCTCCCATGAGGTTGTCAAATATCATTGCTGAATTAATAAAAAAAGCAAACAACGTAAAAGAAGGAGAACGAGCAAAAAGAGTGTAGATCAAACACTGTACTGAGATTTGGAAAGCTAATAGAAATGTTCCTGCTGTGAGTTCATTTGTCTCATTGGAGCAATGTATACTGTGTGTGTGGAAGGAACAAATAGCTGGAAACATGTGAGAAAGATTTTAGTTAAATTCTGGTTATATTCGAATGCCTGCTATTGGAAAATTGTGGTTCTGATCCTCATGGGACCACAGACGAGAAGGATACAGTTGTACAGGAAGAGAACCAGGTGAGGTGTTTTTTCTGGTGACCGGAACATCAGGACATATCAGGGGATGAAGGTGTATTGCTAAGATATAAACTGATTTGAAAGTAGTAAGGAAGCCATGGTGGCAGCCACACAACTGGGCCTCCAGGGAAAATGAGATGACATTTGGGTATTTGTGCTCTGGACACAGAACTGACTTTAAAGAACCACCCTCTCTCTCTCCCTCTGCCCTCTTCTCCTGTCCTTACAGTCGGTCTCATGTCTAAAACTCATGAAGACAGACTTGTCACGATATAGTATGGAGCTTCTATATAACTG
This sequence comes from Thryonomys swinderianus, assembly GCA_004025085.1. NCBI lineage: Eukaryota > Metazoa > Chordata > Mammalia > Rodentia > Thryonomyidae > Thryonomys > Thryonomys swinderianus. The sequence goes on along the minus strand of PVIC010038037.1, from coordinate 15,227 downwards.
CAAGTTCTCTGCCACCCAATCCAACAACTGAGGGTCTGGAGCCATTCATCTGAGTGGAGTGAATGCTCCGCAGAAGTTGTTGGAATGCTGGGCCGGCCTGGTGGGGAGAGTCATATTATAAACAAGTAAGCACAGTAAACAACTCCAGATAGGGTGCTGAATCAGTCTTTGTGACTTGGGAAGAGAATTTCTGGCTGAGGAAGGAGTGGTGTCTACAGTAATGAGCGTTGAAACACCACCGTCAAGGAATAAGAGGAAACAAACGTGCTGGATGGAGCCAGCTATAAATAGGAGAGGAAGTAGTTTAGGAAGAAGTGAACAGAATTCAGATGAGTGGGGCACTGTGGCCCATACCTGTACCCCAGCTGAGGCAGGAGGATGGCAAGTTTGAAGCCAGCCTGAGCAATTTAGACACTGTCCCAAAGCACAGAAGGGCTAGGGATGTGGCTCAGGGGTAGAGCGCTTGTCTAACATGTCCTCTATACCACAAGTCAAATGGCTATAGGGGCTCTTATATAGGCCCACATAAGAAGTTTAGATTCTATCTCAACAACAAAACAAAACAACAAAATCCAGGTGGTAGTATATGCCTGTAATCCCAGCAGTAGGCAAGAGGAGCCCTTCAAATTTGAGGCCAGCTTTGTTACACAGTGAGTTCAAGGCCTTTCTGAACTACTTAATGAGACCCTGACTCAAAAAAAAAAAAAAAAAACAAGGGCTGGGGATTTAGCTCAGTGGTTCTGGCGTCTGCCTGGCAAGCGCAAGGTCGAGAGTTCAATTGGTACCACATACCACAATGCCAGGCATGGTGGCTCACACCTGTAATCCCAGCTCTCAGGATTGCTGTGAATTCGAGGCTTGCCTGGGCTACATGCTCAGGGCCAGCATGAACTAAAAAGCGAGACCCTGTCTCATTAAAATTTAAAAAATAAAAAAATAAAAGATCACTTGGCTGCTTTGTGGAAAGGGAACTATAGAAAAGACTAACTGGAAACAGACTGGTTGGGAAGCTTATGTCATATAGCCTACTTTGGATTAGGATGGGAACAGAGGAAATGGAAAAGAGTAGAAAGAATTGGGATATATTTTAGAGGAAGGACTAACAAGGTTTTAGTGGGTAGGAATGACCCATAGAAGGCAGTACTTGGATGTGAAGGAGGAGTCTGATCCAAGGCTCTTCCAAGTAACAGAAGACAGAAGTGATATAAATAGACTTGGGGAGTGGAGGGATTTAATGCAAGTGGCACTGCACCTACCTTGGAAAGCACAGGGCCTGTGTTTGATCCCTGGTACTGCACAAAAACCCCAAACAACCACAAAAAATAGACTTGAGGAAGTCAGGCAGGGGCTTGAGAGCATGAATGGATTCATGGGCTTGCTGAATCCACGTGCCACTGAATCCCAGTCAGTTCTTGGTAGACCCACACGGAGGCAGGTATACACATCACCTCCTACTTAATCCAGCTTCCTTCCTACTGCCTCCCTTGCCCTGTGACAGTGGTGCATGTGAGGGCCACTGGCCCCTCAGGGACTTGGATGCATTAGGTCCCTGCACCCAGGAAAACTCCTTGGTGCTGCCCCATAGTCTGTGGACCACTTGGTTGCTGCCTCCACAGCTTAGACTTTAAGAAATTTTGACAGGCTTTTTTTTTTTTTCTTGTGGCGCTAGGGATCAAACACATGACCTTGCGCTTGCAAGGCAGGCATTCCTAGCCCTTGACAGGCATTTTGAAGGAGAACAAGTTTCTCCTTAGCATGTGTGAGACTAAACTGGGCTAGGAGAGAAATGAAAACTCCATACCTGCAGCTTCAAGAAGACGTTTATTTTTTGGTTTAGGTTTTCAGTGTACAGTCAGCTGGCTCTAAGGCAGGAAGGCATGGTGGAAGGGGCTGGCAGAGGAAGGGTGCTCCTGAAACTAGGGAGCTGGAGATGGAGAAAGATCTATGTATACCCTTCCAGGTCACCACCCAGTGACCTGTCTCTTCCAAGCAGGTCCCACCTCACAACAGCACACCGGCAGATGACTCCACCAGTGAGTACAGTGCCCCCATGACCCACCCACCCTCTCACACCCCCGCACATGCGATTTGGGGGACATTCTAGGTCCAAACCACAACAGCCAGACCACTTACTAGCTTCCTTGACTTCCCCAGTTACTCAGTCTCTCACTTTCTCTCTACAAATATGAGAACAGTTATTTCTCTCTCCTAGGTCTGCTGTGAGGATGAAAAATGTTGGAGGCCAGGATTTAGCTCAGTGGTTCCATGCCTGCCTGGCAAGCGCAAAGTCCTGAGTTCAGTTCCTGGTACTGAAAAGAAAAAATTGATAACAGTGCTAGCATAGTACCTGATAGAGAGTAAATGCTCAGGAAATGACTTACTTTCAGTCCTTTGAGGCAAAACAGTTTGATATTGGGAAGAAATGAGCCACAAAAAATATGAACCAATAAGCCGTCATTTATCCATGTACACCCAAGCATTGCAGAGCACCAATACAATGGATCACACACATGACCCCATCCCCAGGGAAACACTTGACTAGAGGGGAGAAAGATCTATTATTTCTCCACTGAAGACTCATGAGGAAGCTTTTATCTGAAGTCATTTAAGATGTTGAGTGGGACCAAGGATGTAGTTCAGTGGCACCTACCTGCCTGGCAAGTGCAAAGTCCTGAGTTCAGTCCCCAGTGCCAAAAAAAATGTTGAGTGGCTGGGATAGAAGGCACCAAAGTCCCCTAGAGCTGGAGTGTAGCTCAGTGCCTGAGTGTTTGACTAGCATGTGCAAGGCCCTAGGTCCCGTGCCCAGCTTCACACACCTGAAAATGTCCCCTCAAAACAAGTTCTTAGCGTACAGCAGGCTTCTTGGAGAACCATACAGTCCAAACCTGTGGGAATCAGATCACAGAACTGCTCACAGAACTCAGTTATCTGTCCATAACCTATTCCCACTATTATTCTGACCCAGCCTCTTGTTCCCCCAGGAAAGGTGATAGGAAGGTTCTACAGAGAGGACGGGCTGCCCACCCCAGAGCTGACCTGGGTAGAAGCCATGATGGCCAAAGGCTTGGAGGCTAATAAACAGGCCCAGCAAGAGAAGCAGAAGTTCCCACCATGCAATTCTGAGTGGAGTGCCGCCAAGGGAAGCCGGGTTTGGTGTTCCCAAAAGAGGTAAGCAGGCTTCTCTCTGCCCCCTTCCCCTGTCTCCCAAGTCAGAGCTCGCAGGCCATCTTGTCTACATTATTCAAGGAAGTTTTTCATAATACCTATGCTCTGTGATAGTGCTCTCATCTTTGGCTGCATGTTAGACCTTGTGGGGAATTTAAAAATTACTGATGGGGTCACTGCTCTCCAGACAACTAAGTGAAAACTAGATTTGAAACTTGTCCTGAAACCTGAGCATCCCCTCGCCCAATCTACCCTGCAAAGGAAGAACCGGCTCTGGGAAAGAAAGCATGAGGACTGTTTCCTGCTTGCTTCAGCCTGTTCAGTGCCCTGAGGGCCAGAGTAGTCCTGCCTGCCCAGTGGAGACCGGTGGGGAGGTGGGGCACGGCAGGATGCCTGCAGGTGCTGTTTCAAAAGCGCTGCACATTCTGACGTTCCAGGAAGGGCCGGCTAGATGGAAAGTCTTCATGTAAGAATAACATGCAGTAAGCTAGACTAGAAATGACACCATGGGGATTATTGCAGATTGGTTTGGGAAGCTAAAGAAACAGGTTTTTTTTTTTGTTTTGTTTTCTGTTTGTTTGTTTTTTTTCCCCTGCTTTAATTATCCTGCCAGCCTGACTTAAAACATTTAACTGGAGGCCCAGGGATTTAGCTCAGTGGTTCCAGTGGCTGCCTTGCAAGCACAAGGTCTCAGATTTGATCTCAGGTAACCACACACCACAATCCAGGTGTGGTGGCTCACGTCCATAATCCCAGCACTTGGGAGGCAGAGGCAGGAGGATTGCTGAGTTCGAGGCTTGCCTGGGCTACATAGTGAGCTCAGGGCCATCCTGAACTACAGAGTGAGACCCTGTCTCAAAAAAAAAAAAAAAAAAAAACTTCAACTGGAGCCTCTTAAATCTCTGTTAACTCTCTTAAGGGGCCAAATGAAACCGGAAATTAGACAAACCTAGCCTCAAAGTGAAAGTACTTGCCTGGCCTCTGTGAAGCCCTGAGTTAAATCTGTAATTCAAGTGGGAGAAAGGAGGGGTTCTATATGTTAGGATTCACTAGAGAAAGAGTTAATATATATATATATATATTCACTAGAGAAAGAGAAAATATATATATGGTTTTATAAAGGAGTTACCAGGCAGCCTTATAGGAGCTGCTTGTGGGATCAGGAGTGGGAGAATGCAGAATGGTCACCTGGGAGCTGTGGAGCCACAAGAGCCAGCTCAAGGAGCCTGGAGCTCTCTGCAGTCCTGCGTGTCTGTGTCAGAGAGCTGAAGGGTCTGCACCGCACAGCCGAAGGACTGGAGACAAACCCAAAGGCAACTGTGAAGACCGGAGCTTCTCCAAAGAAGCAAAGCGCGGACGGTCTCCTTTCCCTTTTTATTCCACCCAGGCTACAAGCCTGTTGGTTGATGCCCCTCCAGACATGGCTGTTCCTCCTGCTTAAAGCCTGCATGTCCATCATCTATAAGCACACCCAGGCCTTCCAAGTATGTTCTTCCTCAAGTCAAGTTGATGTGTCAACTAACCATCATAGGGGGCCCCAGAGCAGACGTCCATCTCACATGAGAATAGGGATGTGTCTACCATTGCGCAGGGTAGAAGGGCCATATTCCTAAGTGCTGTGCAGATCCACTGTGTTCTACAGGAAGCTGATTCACTGTGGATGAGAGCATACAGTGAAAGCCACCAGCTTCCTGGAGGCCCAGCTTCTGTATCTTCATTTCCTTTGCCTTAACTCAGGGAGCAGGGCACAGTGAAAGGGACCTCAACTCTGCATTCGGCCTGGGGACAGGGACATGGGTGCTGTGTGGGGAAGCTGCAGGAAGTCATGAGAGAGTATATGGTTCAGGCTGGATGCTGCAGGACCCTGCCTGGGACACCACCAAGACAGGAAATGGCATGGATTCTCCTTGTCATAGGCCTGCCTTGTTACTTCTCTTTCCCCAGAAAGAATTAAGAAGTCCTCTCTCTTTCTGTCTTCAGTGGAGGTGTGAACAGAGACTGGATTGGTGTCCCCAGGAAGCTGTATAAGCCTGGGTCCAAAGAGCCCCGCTGTGTGTGTGTGAGAACAACTGGCCCCCCCACCGGCCAGACTCTGGACAACCCCCCCCACAGAAATCGTGGCGACCTGGATGACCCCAGCTTGGGCCAATACCCAGGCTGCCCCCTTCTGGCCATCACATGCTCTTTCCGCATCTAAACTGGTGCCATGTTCATTGGTAGCACACAGAACCCTCTGTAGAATTCTACAGGCTCTGATACTCGTCTGCCATCGCTGTCTCCTGGCATTAAACAGGGAGCCTAACTCTAGGACTTTGCCATGCCCCATAATGGACGCCACTCTGGGCTACTTGTTCTGCCGAGGTGAAAGCTGCTCAGCTACCAGGTACTTGTCAGCCTCGTCTGATACTACCCTCTGTGGCCACTTCCCCTTCCTTCTGTACTCTCAGACAGTAATGGACACAAGTATTACTGCCCCAGAAATAACTAGACAACAGGAAAAAGTCTCAGCTCTAGCTGCTTCCTTCCCAGGCCTGGACCAGCTGCTGGTCTGAGCCCTACCCTTAACCCCAGCCCCCTCAGGGCATCTGGGGAATGGTCACCTGGGACAGTGGCAGAAAGGGACCACATCTCTCAGCAGAGAAAAACACAAGAAGCTATGAATGTTCACAGCACCAGGTAATTTTGCCCTCAGAAAGTTCCCATGAAGTTTGTGATACCTGACTTTTACCGCCTTTTTTTCCCTAAGACCTCTACTCTGAGGAAAACTCAGGTTTACAATCTGATGCTCACTGAGTTGATTACAGATGGCCAATACTGTGAGTGCTGATAATAAAATGGGACAGGCTCATTGTGGAAATGGAAAGCTTTTCTATCTGTTGAGCTTGCTAAATTGTTAGTTGCTTGAACTTGAGATCCCCTGCCTCGGCCTCCCACATAGCAAACTTTTTTTTTTTTTATAGTTCAGGCAGTTCTTGAGCTCACTACATCGCCCAGGCTGGCCTCAAACATAGTGCTTTTCCTGCCTCAGCCTCCTGAGTGCTGGCGTTACAGGTGTGTGCTACCATGTGTGGCCCCAGCAAACTCTTGATTCAGTGTTATTTCCACTTCTCCATGTTTGTGGGTGTTTCTGCTTTCCCTGGGGGCAGAAACAGAAAGGAGAGCTTAAATGTTCCTTGAGGTGACAGCCCTCCATTCAGTGCCTGAGACTTCCTTCCTCACTTAACTAGAAATAGCCCCCAACTTTCAGCTCACTGGAAATGAGTCACTTGTCACTGCGCAGTGCTCTCCAATGCATATTACTAAGTAACTATGTATGCCAGCCTGGTGGTGTTGGGGGCAGGAGTGGGGGAAGTGGGGCTCCTGACCTTGGGCGTAGTCTGAGGCAAATCCCTGCTTAGAGGGAATTCTTTGCATGACATCCAGCATCAGTGTGAGGGTCAGGTTCAGAGATGTACAAACCCTTCCAAGGGTGCTGACTTGTTGTCTGACGAAAGCAAGACTTCTGAGCTGTTTCAGGAGAGACTGGCAGCCTAATGGACTTGCTGAGTTCTTTGCTCAAGGAGAACTCATTTCTTTTTCATGGCCGTGGCTTATTTTATGGTGAATGAAGTATCATTTTAATAGTCCAAAGGGCTCTGTCATGGAGGCAGGTAGCTGCGATGGAGAAATGGCACTTCTGTCTTCAGTAGAGGTGGTCTAAGCAAATCAGGGAGGTCAGCCTGTTCATTTGCCAACAATGGAAATGTGCTGGGCAACTATGCTGAGGCGGGCCCCATGCAAGAACTTTGTTCTCATTTAGTCTCTGCTGGCCTTGCTCTTGTTTCTGTTTTGTGGTTCAGAGAAGGAGCATAAAGATCCTCCACTTCGTTCTTCTACTAGAGGTAGATTTTCTGTAGCCACCATACTTCCTGTCACAGGCAGCCATTATAGCTGTTAGCAGCGACTGAAGCAGCCAATACAACACTGGAGCTTTATTTAATTCACACCAATGAGCAAAGCTTGGGAAGCTGCTGCCCTCCATCATCCTGAAGGGAAGTTCATCACCTGCCTTCCAATTCTGCCATTCCAGTTTTCTTTAAACTCAGAACAAGAGTGAGGAAGGTGGCAACAACTCAGCCAGTGCACAGCTGTACAGTGAGGAGAGCCTGCCCGACCCACCCAACCCCTTGCTTTGGTCTATGAGAAGCTAGTCTATGGACAGGGGCTGTCCCCTTCAGAGTATGAAGGCCCTGGCCTAGACCCTCACCCTGGAAAGTGACTGTTCTGCCAGAGCCCCTGGATTCTGCTGAGTGGGCATGGCTGCCATTAGCCCTCCCCAGGGTTTTACATACTTGGAAGACAGGAAGGATAGACTTGGAAGCAATGCAAGGAATGAGCTAGGAATGATCTGTTACCTCTACTATCTAGACAGGGAAACTAAGGCACAGAAAGTAGGCAACTTGCATTGTACATCAGCTAATCAATGACAGAGCAGAACTAAATCCCACTGTGGTTTCCTGGCTAGGCAAAAACACACAAAAGCTGACATCTGCCTCCTCCTGGTTGCTGACCGCCTTATCCATCATGACCAGCAACAGGATGGTTAGTGCTGTTTGCTTTGAGGATGGGAATCAGAATTACAGTATAGCCAGGCGCAGTGGCTCATGCCTGTCATCCCAGCACTCAGGAGGCAGAGGCAGGATTGTTGAGGTTGAGGCTTGCCTAGGCTACATGAGCTCAGGGCCAGCCTGAACTACAAAGTAAGAACCCTGTCTCAAAAATAAAAAAATTACGCCGGGCGTGGTGGCTCACGCCTGTAATCCCAGCACTCTGGAGGCAGAGACAGGAGGATTGCTGAGTTCGAGGCTTGCCTGGGCTCCATAGTGAGCACAGAGCCAGCCTGAACTACAAAGCGAGACCCTGTCTCAAAATAAATAAATAAATAAATAAAAGTATTTGGGGTAGTTAATGGAATTTAGTAGTGCCCTTAATGATGAGAGAAGCCACTTGAGAAAGATATACTACCACAGCTGGGCTAAACTAGGGGCAGGCAAAATAGAAAACAGGTAAGGGAGTTTTGCTAGCTTAAGAGGTATTTTGTTGCTGACCACAGTGGCATATGCCTATAACCTCAGCACTCGGAAAGCAGAGGCGGGGAAGATTGCCCCGTTTGAGGCCAGCTTGGGCTACATAGTGAGTTTAAGGCAAGCCGTGAACTACAAAAATGTTGTCTCAACAACAACAACAAGAGGTGTTTGGAAGGTCTGGTGATGTACTAGATTTGTAGTTTCTACAAGGGATTTCTGGAACATAGGATTTTAAATTCTCAAGCCCTTCCTTTGCATCCTCTGAAACCCTGCCAGCAAGAAGCTCACCATGGGCGGATCCTCTTGAGTAGCTCCTAAATAATGCAGTCTGAGGGGTTATTTACCGGATCCTCGGGAGAACTTACGAGGGGTCAAATGGCTGGGACTGCATCTGTGATACCACACATTGCCATGAATTGAAGTCCAGCCCTGCAGCACAGTAAGTCCAGTAGCTGCTTGCTATGCAGAAAATAGCTACTTTCTGACTGCTGTCAACAGTTTGCTGCAGGAAAATGGGGTAATCCAAACTTTACTAAAGGATAAAGAAATTAATTTGCATATCAAGTATTTTAAAATTTTGTTTTTAATGTTTACTGGTACTTCTACATTAGAAGTGACTACAAATATTAAAGGTTCCACTTTAAATGTACAACTTTACCTCATTTTATTAAGGAATTGTTACAGAAAATGCAAATATCAGTATGTATTTGAAAAATAACATTCCATTACACAGACTCCAAAGAAATAATGCTGATAAACACCATGGTCCCATATGATGCCATCATCCCACACTAAGCGCGACCCTTAACGGTCCGGAAGCCAAGCTTACTGACCCAAATATGTGCCTGCAGTTTCTGCCCAACTGTTGCCTTTGCCCTTGGTACCAGAGGGATGTCACAGAACAGTCAACTCTACATTTCTGCGAAAAAAAAAATCAGTAAGTTGAGCAGTCTCAAGACTTCCTAGCTACAGAAAACCAATGTGGTCAGTTGTTATAGGTTAATATATTATTTATGCCACACAAAAGAACTGTACAAGCAACAATCTTCCAAAGAAAGTCTTTAAGGCATCTGTAATTCTGGGAATTTAGTTTACATTTGATGAAACACTCAGCTCTTCACTAAATTGCTTCCATAAAGTCAAAGTGTGGCTTCCAGATGCCTTTGGCAAAGGTGTTTCCTCTCTGCTCCCTCCTTTCCCCAGCCGGAGGGGGCAGCTCTGGTGCCACAGGTGGTGCTTCTGGGCTCATCCTGAGGAAAGCAAGTGTGTCTGTGGTAGAAGTATACACTTACTTGTGTGTCCCACCATCACCTGGGTGGCTGGCTTGCCTTTCAGGGCCAAATATTATAGTCTCCATGTATTTTCTGTCCACGTGAAGGAAACCTACATGGTGTACAGTGCTATTGCCCTTCCCAGGCCTTCCCTCTCATCTTATGCCTGTGGACCAGATTAGTGCAGGAATGATTCGATACAAGGAACATGAATCAGGAAGAGCAACAAGACCACACGCACACTGAGCTCCATGCAGGAGACCCATTCAGCAGATAGAGGAGGCTGATCCAGGTGGTCAAAGAGACTCAGGGCTCTGAGGTAGAGGACTAAATGTCACATGGAACCCACTCCTTTTGAATGTGGCAGATGAACTGAGCAGTCTAATCCAGCCTTGACTAAACTGGTGCTTGGGGTTGACAATGCACAGGCACAAAACTCCAAATGAAACACACGTTCTAGTATATCATTCAGTGAGGCATCACTGAAAAGATAATTGAAACTAAAGAGTCCTAAGTGTAGGCACTTAAGTTTGTGGGACATCTCTGTGTTAAGGGATCATGACAGATTAGCTTAAGCCATTTGATTTATGTATAGCACATGGTTTGTAACTCTATTAAAAAACACACACTGTATAGTTAAGTCTGGGCAATGAGTAAGAGGCAGTTAAAAAGCAAATTCAGCTTACTAATGTTGACTTGATACAGCAATTTGTTTCAGTGAAGTTTATTCTTCTTGTTCTACTCATTAATAACTACTTTCAGAATGAATAAAATTAAGCTACTAGTACTTAAGCCACTGATTAAAATTGAGTAACCACAGCTAGGCAGTTTTGTAGTCAAGTGTCGACAGCGTGAGGAGCACGATAGGGGCACAGAATGTGTCTGGTCCAGGGCAGTGTAAGCTGGACTCCTACAGGGGAGCTGCCCCTCGAACCAGGGCAGCCTTGTGAGTATCAGTGCGGCCAGGGAGCTCTCCTAAGGCTGCAGAAAGATGCCTGTCTTTGTCTACACGTATGTACCAATGCAGGACTCAAAAAAATGTTCCCCCATTCCATGGCTGGATAGTACCATTGCTAGACCTGGACTCCCTAAAGAAACAGAAGCTCAAATCAACATATTTTAAACATGATCTTAAGATTTTAAGTGCAGTAACAAGCAAGACTTATTGAAACTGGTGTGGCAGGGCAAGGGCAGATCAGCCTCACCCCTGACTGAACCATCCTACCCTTTCCACTAGACATTCAAAGAACAACATATGTACCGTCATCTCAATTCATCTTTGAATCACAATTTTCTTTTCTAATTAAACAATTATGCTACCTAACTAAGCCCTACCTTTTTTTGTGACCCTTTTCAGGCAGCAGAAAACAGAAACTGGCCACATGCTTCACATGGTTGTTTGCAAAGACTTGGTTGAGTTTTTCAATAAAAACTTCCACATGAAACATGTCACAGACTGGGGGACAGGGAAACGCTGTAGTTTCTTCTCCTTTTAAACATTGTGCACAAGCTCATGTTAACATAGAAAGCATATATATCTTATAAATCACAAATATTTGTAAAAAGTAGTACTCGTTTCTAGCGCATTTTACATACATTTAGGCAAGAGAATGTATAAATCTACAGCAACATAGAGGACGTATCACTATTCAAGAGAAAACAGGCTGTTGCATTGAAAAAAATTAGTCCCTTTTACACAGATACCCATATTAATGCAAAAAAATGTAGTGGTTATTAAATGTCTGGGGAATCAGCACATATGATTGAGACTGTTAATCTCTGAGTATAACTACATAGCACATACTGTTCATCTCAGAGTTGGATGTTTTAAAAAGCAATGGTACAAGTTTCTCTTTCAACATGCATATTTTGAAAACTGGCCAAACTTTCAAGAGAACAGTTTAATACCTCAGGGTTAATATATGTACTAGCAGCGACTAAGGCCCAGTAAGTTCAGGAGGCCTCATTCAACATTCAAGCCAGAGCCTTCCAAAACAAACTGTACACTTTTGGCCAGGGCCTTTGACTGGGGGCCCTCATGGACAGGGAAAGCTATACAGAACTGAGACCAGCAGCACACACAGCCTAACCAGGGAAGGTTTCTGTGAAAAGCAGGAGTATCACGGAGATAGGACCTGCCAGCTTGAGGCTGGAGATGCCCTTGGAGTCGAAGTCCTGTTGATTCCTCCTCTCATTATTTGGCCTGTATGAATCTCTTATGCCAAGATACACTCAGCATTAGTGTAGACTGAGGTCAAGCCAAAGCTGAACATTAGAATCACCAATGAAAGGATGTGTGAGGGCATTTCTGAATATGGATTTTTAAATTGAAATCACCAGTAATGCAGCTATATAAAAAGTGCAGCACAATAAAAGTGCATTTCCTCCACCACTCTAGTGGCAGAGTAACTGAGGACTCTACAGACAGGACGCAGCAGGACGAGAGAACGAGACAGCTGCTAGGAGGTGTCAAGCTGCCACCCTGCACTCCTGACGCCTCAGCAGCATCAACACTGGTAAAGCTTTCAGTTGTTAAGGCCACGATTTTTCAGCTCTCATCTTTGAACCCTGTTTAGAAAGATTTCACCTTTTAAAAAGGGATAGCTCACTAAAAATACAGCTTAGCTTAAAAAAAAAAAAAAAAAGACTTCAGGGCAAGAGGATCCTATTTATGAAAACACTGCAGAAAAGTCCACAGCCAGTCACCCTAGAGTAAGCCAGCTCCCGTGGGGCAGCCAGCTTCTGACTCTGTTAGGCTCTGCCTCATGAGTCAGCCCCAGCAAGGAGCCCGCATGAATGCTCTGAGATGGACACTAAGCTACGGGGAGGAAAAATGGTTTCAAAGTATCCTTGTATGTTGCTAGCAGAATGGATCTAACTCCTATTGCATTTACCACTTAAGCTAAATGGCCCGGTCCAGTTAGTGAGACCTTAGTGAAACTGATCACAGCCCGACACACACACAACCACACAGCATCATCTGAAATGGGATCACACCATGGTCCTTAATTGTTCCAGTCTATTGGCGCAGGAAGACTGCCAGCTCCTGCTCTGGGTGGGGGCAGGCTGGTGAGCAGAGCAGCCGCTGGGAAGATGACTGGGGATGTGGCCTGGGGCCTCTTGGGGACTAAGAGACCCCACCAAGAGTCAGCACATCAAAGCAAATGTTGCAAACTCGCACAGGCTTGTTCAGATCAAACTTTATAATAGGAATCTCCTTGGTCGAGCATTTATGGCAAAGAAGACGTCCGCAGTGCCGACTGTGGAAGGAAAGAAAGAAGTATGAGAGGGGTGGTAAAGGAAAGACTGCTACTTGGCACCTGGGACATGTCAGCCCACAATGGACACTCTGGCCAACACTGGAGCCAAGTTAACACCGATTCATGTATACATTTTAGTTCATGAAAACACAATTCTAGCCAATAATTAAGCTAAAGTAATACTGAAGAAAGCTTCATTTAAAAAGAAAAGAGCACCTCAGCAAACCGTCTCACTATTTAATGGGAAGAGCTCCTCAGTTCTCAGATAGCAGCCTCTACTCAGGTATACCACGAGAGCAGGAAATCTTTTTGGTTTTGGGGCAAGCCCAGGGCTGATGACACAGGGCCTGACAGACTCCACAAACCCTCAGCACCCACCAGAAGTCCACCAGCCTGAGTGCTCCCTGCCTTCCTTACACTTCCATGGTGCACACACACACACACTCCTGAGTCTTAGACCCTGCTCAGTCCTCTTTGCATCATTCTATTCAGTCAAGTTTTGGCCAGGGGAGTACAGGGCCCTCGTAAGTCATGGAAAACCATGGAAGCAGTGATATCGGCACAAGTCCCCTCATTTTCTAGAGGCAAATGAGAGCAGATAGAGGCCTTACCAGTGATGTTTGCGAGTTGTAACTCCAAATTTGGCAGTGCACTCGTAGCAGTTGGAGCCATCACACCATGGAGGCTCCTTGGACAGCATATCTGTAACACACACAGGAGAGAACTAGTTCCTGTCAAACAGTGACTGGGCCAGTGGGGTCAGGGAAGTAGACTAAGAAAGAAAGCAGCACACTGCTGAATGACACAGGGGAGAGGAGTGACATATCCTGAGTCAGGGAAAACTCCCCACAGAAGACTATGGAGACTCAGTGCCTGCCAGGCAGGCTGGAGGAGAGACAAAGTGGTTCAAGGGTGAAACAGCAGCATGGGGGTTGTGGGTCGTTAGCATGCAGCAAGGCTGGCTGGCATATAAGACACAGTGCAGAGGGAGCATATGCAACTAGAAAGACTTGTGCAAGCCAAATGGTCAGAATATGTCAGAGAGGACCAAGACAAGAGAAGCTCAGGAGGTGGAATCCGGGAGGTCTGGGGGCTGAATAGGAGCGTGAGACACAGGAGGAAAGCAGGGAACAGGATGCAAACAAAGGCACCCCGTTTTCTAGATGTACTGGCTGAGTCTGGTGGGCCCACCATAGAGAGGAGATGGACAAAGTGCTAAAGCAGTGAGTTTTCATGGTACTAACAACAACCACTAGTGTTTACATGATGGCCTCTCACTGCACACCAGGCACTGTGCTTATGCTGCATAGAGAGAGCACACTGAGCTCACGGGGAGGAAATGAAACATGGTGTGTCACACTGAGCACTGTGCCAGGCACTTGCTCTGAGCTCTTAAAAGGCCAACTAAGTGCATGGCAAAGGAAATATTAAAGTAGACTGGATATCACGAGCACTATGCTTTTTAATACATTTTATGTGATGTAATAATAAATGAGGTACAGTGGGATAATTCAATGGATGTAGATATACACAAGGTAATGATCAAATCAGGGTAATTAGCATTTCATCCTCTACAGACAATTACTTTTTGTGCTAGGAACCTTCTAACTCTTCTCCTTCTTTACATAACCTATAATAAGCTGCTGTACACTTCAGTCACCTTGCTGTGCTGTGGAACACTAGCACTTCCTCCTGCTATCCAAGAGGATTCTGGTGCTACCATCCACCTCCCTGTTTACCCTACTCCCAGTATTGTTGTATGTGGTTACTGGGGATCGAACTCAGGGCCTGGCACTTGCTAGGCATGCAGTGGAACCACTGAGCTAACTCTCTGACCCAATATTTTTTTAAAATAGGGTCTTGCTATATAGTTCAGGCTGGCCTTGACTCACTATGTAGATCAGGCTGGCCTCAAACTCATGAGTGCTGGGAAGACAGGCATGTGCTACCACGACCAGCCCTTTCTCCCATTCACAGAAACAGTCCTATCTGGTTTCTGGAAACTGCTGGTTCAGATCTTAAAGATCACCTATACATCTAGATAATCAACACTATAAGATACATCATGTAGAGATACAAATTCCCTTTGATTAATGGTATCATTATGTATATCTAAAATGTACCAGTAAATGTTTTGCTTTAAAAAAGAAAGAATCAGCATTGTAACTCCGTTTTCCCTGAAGAGCAAATCATAAGCTACTCACCTAATAGTCTGAACAGAAGCTGCTTGGTAGCAACCTGGTAATTGAAAATGTTGACTCCTTGGTTATTGTTCACTCCCAGACGAGCCCCAGATCGGACGATGGCACGGCACAAGTTGGCATTCCCTTTCATGTATGCTAAGAGCAACACTGGAAAATAAGACCAAATGTAATGCTACTTCCCACCTGACTTCCAGCCTGGCACTGCCAAAGGGTGGTGGGGCAGCTGAGGGCAGGACATTATCAGAGAAGTCCCTAGAGACA
>PVIC010038036.1:0-17764 GCA_004025085.1 Thryonomys swinderianus | reverse complement strand
TGTGGCTTGTGGCTCGTTGCGGCGGCGGCGGCGCGCTCACATGAGGCTGCACTTGCCTTTGGCCCGCTCGCCCCGCTTCTGCTTGCCCGCGCGCTTGCCGTCCACGCTGAGGCTCACGCTGCGACGCGTCTCGAGCGTGAGCAGCTCCTGGAAGAGCTCCTTGACGTTGTAGTTCATCTTGGCCGATGTCTCCATGAAGGCGCACTTCCACTGCTGTGCCACGGCCTGCGCTTCGCGCGTGTCCACCTCGCGCTGGGCCTCGTCACACTTGTTGCCCACCAGCATGACCGGCACGTCCTCCACGCTGCCCTTGATCTGCACGATGAGCTTGTAGATGGGGCCCAGCTCCTCCAGCGACTGCTTGCTGGTCACCGAGAACACCAGGATGAACGCGTGGCCCTTGGAGATGGACAGCCGCTGCATGGCCGGGAACTGGTGGCTGCCCGTGGTGTCTGTGATCTGCAGCGTGCACACGCTCTTGTCACAGCTGATCACCTGCCGGTAGGTGTCCTCGATGGTCGGGATGTAGGTGTCCCGGAACGTGCCCTTCACGAAGCGCAATACCAGCGAGCTCTTGCCCACGCCGCCGGCACCGAACACCACCACGCGGTAGTCATTGCTTTGCTCTGGCATCTTCCCGTGTGCAGGGTGGTTGGGGGGACGGGCCGGCTGCTGGGACCCCGGACCGACCCTGTGTGGAGAGGACAGTCAGACCCCAAAGGCCACTGACCTGGGAGAGGACAGTCAGGAGGGGGAGGGCGGAAGGCGGCATGTGTCTCCCATCCTGGAAGCCCTGGCCTGGCTGTGTGGCCACGTGGCTCCTCCCTGCAGCCAGGCTCGCGGCCAGGCCGTGCACTGCACCCTGACCGAATGTGGAGCCTGCGTTTCCCAGGGGACTCTGAGCTGGAGGAGTCCTGGGAGATGCCAGGACACGCTGCGCCCTGGGCCTCTCTCGGGCTCTGGGGCTTCCTCTCTCCTTCAGGGTGGCCCTGGGCTCTTAGGAGCCAGCGCACCCTTCCCCAGCCCACTTCTCTGTGGGCCTGAGACCAGGCCCAACTGCCTCTCCATCTTGAGCCTCAGTTTCCCTTGGCCCCATCCCGGTGGGTAACTGTGTGTGTCCCCAATAACCTCAGCTTCCTGCTCTTCAGCTCACAGGATCCTGTATCTCTTGGGAGCCACAGCGGGGGTTATTTAAGGTCAGGTGTGCAGTGGTCCGTGCCTATAATTCCAGCACCCTAGGAGGCTGCAGCAGGAGGACTGCAAGTTGGAGCTCAGCCTTGGCAACTTAGGGATTTATCAAGACCTTATCTCAAAGATCGAAAAGGGCCTGGGTACTGGCACATATCTGTAATCCTTGCACTGAGGAAGCTGAGACAGTTGGAGCCGTCCTGGGCTACATAGTGAGTTCAAGGCCACCCTGACCTACATAATGAGATTTCCTGTCTCAATACAAAAAGAAAAAGGGCTACACGTGGGAAGGTCCCGGGTTCGGTTTCTAGTACTTCAAAGAAATGCAGATTTCAGGGCTACAAGTGCCAAGTCAGTTGGCCGGGGCCATGGCTAATTTGTACTTTATTTTCTGCAATGCTCAGGATGGAACCCAGGGCCTCACATACACTAGGTGAGGTTTTTCCACTGAACTACATCTCTAGCCCTGGGAATTTGCATGTTTTAAGCTACCCCTCTGTTCCTAAAACCCTGGAGCTGAGGGTCCAGGAACCACAATTTGAAGATCATAGTGCTGATTCCCTACAGTGGCACCCAGGAAGATCCAGCCCAGGTAAAGATGAGAATCAAAACTAGAGTTACAGGGGCAGAGATTTAGTTCAGTGGTTCTGGCGCCTGCCTAGCAAGTGCAAGGTCCCTGGTTCGATCCCCCTGGTAACCACATACAACAATACCCGGAGTGGTGACTTACACCCACCAGCAATCAGTACCACATACTACGATGCCGGGAGTGGTGGCTCAGGTCTGTAATCCCAGCACTGGGGAGGCAGAGGCAGGAGGATTGCTGAATTTGAAGCTTGCCTGGGCTACATAGGGAGCTCAGGGCCAGCCTGGACTAGAGTGAGACTCTGTCTCAAAGAAAATGAGAGAGAGAGAGAGAGAGAGGGAGGGAGAGAGAGATGGGGATGGAACTGTGTGAAGGCCCTGAATTCAGTGTCTAGTACTTAAAAATTTTTAAAAAATAAATAGTGGAAAAAAAAATAAATAAATAGTGGGCTGGAGGGTTAGCTCAGTGGTTCTGGCGCCTGCCTCGCAAGCGCAAGGTCCTGAGTTCGATCCCCGGTAACCACATACAATGCTAGGCGTGGAGACTCAGGCCCACCAGCCATCAATACCACATACCACAGTGCCAGGTGTGGTGGCTCACGCCTGTAATCCCAGCACTCGGGAGGCAGAGGCAGGAGGATTGCTGAGTTCCAGGCTTGCCTAGGCTACTTAGTGAGCTCAGAGCCAGCCTGAACTACAAAGTGAGACCCTGTCTCAAAAAAAAAAAAAATTAAAATAAATAAATAAATAGCAAGGTAATAGTCGCAAATATTATTACAGTCCCTAGGCTGGGGGTGGGGGAACATGTGGCTGTACGAGGGTTTTCAAAGGTACGTTCTGAATTATCAAAGGGACCAGCTTTGTTAGAAAGAACAAATGATAAAAGTGCAGCCGACGCATGGCCCAGCAATGTGCTGGGCAAACTTTTTGGAGCTTCTCGAGAAACTGTGCACAACTGAGAGGTGGGTGCCTGGGGCCCAGGCTCAGCGACTTGGCACCAGTGGGAGGCTGGGACTGCCGGCTGGGGGTGGGCTCCTGCCGGCTCGGCCTCTCCGGGTGGACACCGGGTGCAGCCCAACACTGCACCACGGGACCCGGGTGACCGCACTGGTGGACTCTGCTGACCTAGACCCGCGCTCTGCCTCGGTGGGTGCTGAGGGCTGCGCCCGTCCTCAGGGTGCCTCCTCCTGGGACCCGGCTCAGTAACCCCAGCCTGCACCCCTGGTGCCCTCGGCACTACCCCAGCTCCGCTGCAGGATGGGGGTCGTGGACGCCAAGAGTGAACGGGGGACAGACAGACTCAAGGTCACAGAGGCAGGAGGTGGCGGAGCAGGGCAGGACCTGAAGTCCTCCGGCGTCGGTCTTGGGGCCTTGGGGTCCTCACATCAGCAGCAAGGGAGCCCCCGGCCGCCCAGGCCAGGCCGACCTGCCCAGCCCTTGGTCTGCGGCCAGCACAGGGCTGCACCCTGGGACCCTGCGGGTAACCTCAGTCCCGACCCTTGAAACGTGGCGGTGGGCGGGACATGAAGGGAGCATGGGGTGGGGGGGGCTGCGGGGCCAGAGAAGGGCTTGGTGGGCGAAGGGCCGGCTCCGGAGGCCCGAGGAGGGGGAAGGGTGACAGCGGTTTACCAGGGGCTCCCCGGACCCCAAGAGGGTCTACATGCAGGGAGGGGTCCCCGATGAGGTCTTGGGTGGGCAGAGGGCACCTAGGGCTGAGTGGGGGCGGTAGGGACGCAGGGCCCAGCAGACTGCGCGTGGAGGGACCCAGTTTGGGGAGACAAGCGGTCAGGCCGGAACTGTCAGGGCTGGGGGCGCCGCCGTCTGTGGGAGGGAGGGCTGGAGGAGGCGGAGAGGGAGCTGTCCGAGGTCCGCCGCCAGCCAGATGGCCGGTGACCAGGCCCTGCGCCAGCCCGGCAGGAGGCCGGGAGGGTGGCGCCGGGACAAAGGATGGTGCGGAGGGTGGGGCCGCCGGAGGCCCCTGGCCGACCCCCGCCCACCCCGCCGCCTACCTGGGGCGCTGCTGCTCCGCTCAGGCTCGGTGTCCGCGCCGCGCCGCCCCCCGCCCAGCCCGCCGCTGCAGTCTGCTGTCCCCGCCCGCCAGTGTCCCCGCCCTGCCTGTCCGCGGTGTCCCCGCCCGCTGGTGTCCCCGCCCCACCGCGCCTGGGACCCGCCTGCACCCAGGGGTAGTTGCGGCCACAGGGACCCCTGCCCGGCCTGGGCCCCCGGGACCGTGGGGGTGGGGGGCAGCTGAGGGTCCGGGTAGAGGGGTCCCGGAGAGCCGGGAGCCCAGAGCGGGACGGGATGTCCCAGGGCCCAGGGCAAAGCAAAGCGGCCTTTGGGGACCCGGGGTGCAGGGCTGAGGCTGCATATGCCCTGGGGCCGTGGCCACGCTCAGTCCCTGGACTCAAGGATATGGCAGAGAGCTTCAGTCAGCAGCTCAGAGAGGGCAGAAGTGTGGGGCCCAGAACAGTGGGGCATCCCCGCCCACACCCGAGTTTGTCTGGGGCAGGGCTAAGATGGGCAAATAGAAGCCCAGGGCAGGCCTGGGCTGGGTGGGTGACACTGGGACCAGGGAGCCCACTGAGGGTTGAGGGTGGGGGTGGGGCGTGAAGCTGGAGTCAGAATAAATGTGTGCCCTGAGCCCATCGGCTGACACACATGCAGGCTCAGGTCGCCCCGAAGCCCTGGGCCCTCGTCCTCCTGGAAGACGGGAACTCACCTCCTGCTCCTGTTCCTGGCACGGGGCTCCTGTACCACACTCCCTGCCCAGCCTTTCATTTAATTATTTTTTGAGACAGGGCCTAAATTGCCCAGGCTGGCCTGGAACTTAAGACCCACCTGCCTCAGCCTCCTGAAGGCTGGGATGGATGACAGGTCTGCCCCAATCCTGGCTTGGAGTTTGCTCTGTCTTGACCCCATCTGGACCGATCTCAGAGGAAACTGGATTTGAGGCTGAAATTCCACAGCCAGAAAGGGACCCAAGGATGGATGTGAGACGGTCCGGACCTGGGAGCCTGAGGAAGGCAGCCCTTCACGGGGAGGTCATGGCATGTGGCACACGGCTCCCTCTGCCCTCGGCTGCAGCTGAGGTGGGCTCTTCCTGTTCACTTGGTCCCTGGGCACTGCATCCAAGCCCACTGCCATGGAGGCTCCAGGGCTTAGAGTGCTGGCTCTCTGCTCCAGCGTGAGGCCACGGTCTCTGCTCTGACACCCCCAAGGCTCCCTTCAGCTCCTGCCTCGAGGTGCAGCTCCTAGGCCCAGGTTCAGGTTCCACTGTGACCGAGCTCCACTCCTGAGGGTCACAGGGCCTGAGCCTCACCTCGGGTCACTCTCAGGTGGCCATCTCGAGTGGCCTGCAGCGCTGGCTGGTTGCTCCCCGGGGCTCCGGTCCCAGCCGGCCAGGCTGACTCAGGCAGGGAGAGTTGGGCCCAGCAGCGATTCCTCACCACCGCCTGCTATTTATAGCTTCCCGGCCGGCTGGGCTCCAGGCCTCGTGAGCCAGCGGAGGACGGGCTTTGGTCTCCTCCTGGCTCTCCTAGGACGTGGAGCACCCGAGCTGGGCCGGTGGGCACTGCTGGACCTGCCTGCCCTTGGCAAACTGCATAATCCAGATTTCAGAGGTGGTAGGATGTGGATGCCAAGGAGACCAAGCAGGCTGTTGTGGGGACTGGGGCTCTGGAGGTCACCCCATGCCCACGCTGTCTCCCTCTCTGAAGACTCCTTGGGCCTCCTGAAGGCAGAGGTGGCCGAGGGTAGACTCAGAACCAGCTGCCTCCCTGGCAGGAAGAGGAGCCCAGGCCTCCCAGCTCCAGCCCTCCCTCTCCGATCCTACAGGGCACCCAGACAAAAGTGCCACTACGGCTAGCACTGAAACATGCCCAGGCACCGTCCTGGCCACATCTGGAAACCGAGGCTCAGAAAAGGAAAGTGACTCCCTCAAAGTGGCCCTACAAGGAAGAGGCCAGGCTGGGACTAGAACTTGGTTCCCTGAACCTCTCTCATTTCTGCAGCCGCCTGGAGGCCTGACCCGGGACTCTGGGTGGACGCTGTATTCCCCCCACTGAAGCTCATGGAAGCTGTCATCTGCCCTGTCCTCCCCTGACTCCGCACCCGTGGACCTCTCCTAACTCCAGTGTCCTGCTGGGCCACAAGGGACTCATGGTTTTAAACTGGCATCAATAGTTTTC
Source organism: Thryonomys swinderianus (assembly GCA_004025085.1). Taxonomy (NCBI): domain Eukaryota; kingdom Metazoa; phylum Chordata; class Mammalia; order Rodentia; family Thryonomyidae; genus Thryonomys; species Thryonomys swinderianus. The sequence goes on along the minus strand of PVIC010038036.1, from coordinate 11,804 downwards.
TTTATTTTCACAATCAATTATTATTGTTAGTTTTTTTTTTTTCCTTTTTGCCATGCTGGGGTGGAACCCAGAACACCACACATTTTAGGCAATCGCTTGCCACAGAGCTACACTCCCGGCCCGCATGGCAGCTTCAGCCCTCGTGGCCTCACCGGCTGGGCCCCTCAAGACAACCTGAGCACCACCTCAGAGCAGCGGGGTGCTGAGGCCTACATGCCGGGAGGACAAACCCCACTCCCAACACTTGTGTCGCTTTACACCCAGCCTGGCCTGCGCTGGCCATCAGGAAACAAGGCTGAGATCTGCAGACGGGCCCCAGGGGCCTCCACAGCCTGAGATGCTCTTCAGGCGGCTCTCCAATGTCACCTCTCAACCGCTTCCTGGGCACAGGGTAAAATGCCCTTCTCTTGCTTGGCATCCACCGCTCCCTGGCAGTGTATATGTGCTAATGTTACTGGTCTTCCTCACTGTAGTGCAAGCTGCTCAGTCCTGGGCTGGTAGTGTCACCAGCTCCTCGGGGATGCCCAACAATCTCCCGCCATGGAGTGGAGGGCAGGAAGCCACCTTCAAGCTGTGCTGAGATGGACAGACTGGTGGCCGCTCCTGATCCTCTATGGGCAGTGCTCAAGAAGCGGGGGCATTGAGCTGTGCCCCTCCAGACCAGTTCACTCCCTGTGAGGTGGGGCACAGTTAGCGGAGTGTGGTGCACACGGCTGTCACCCTACCGCTCTGGAAGGTTGAGGCAGGAAGACTGTTAAGTTTGAGCCCAGCACAGGGATTTGGTGAGACCCTGTCTCAAAATAAAAAGCAGTATGGATGTAGGGATGGAGCTCAGTGTACACCCTGGGTTCGATCCCCAGTACAGCAACAATGAGAACAAAAACTAGGCAAGTCAGGGTTACTCTGGCCCCTGGCCGAGGGGCTTCCCTGCTGAGCACTGCACCCAGAGGCCATGTTTGAGGTCTCCACAGGGAAGGCCCCACACCCCACAGTGGTGTCCTTCAAGGTGACCTTCCTCATACAGAAGGGAAAGCTGGGCATCTTCAGGAAGAGCAGGAAGGCCCTTAGCTTCTTCCAAAGCCCTGACACCATGCCTGTGCCTTGAAAGGGTGGGTGCTGGCCCGGCGGGACAGGGCAGGACACACGGGGTGCAGTGCTGCACATTGCTGGTGGCTTGTCTGGGCCCTGGGACTCAGCTTCCCCATTTCCCGTCCCGCCCACTCGTGCCGCACAATACAAACAAGGGAGAACACAGGCTCTGCACGCTGTTATTACGGTGACTCCATCTGGCAGGCATGGTGCCGCCGTCTTCCTCCTCCCTCTGCTCCAGAGGGGGCTTAGAAGCAGGTCGTCCCACCTGTCACCGCTGCCTGTGTCACAGACCCTTAGGAGGAGGGGCAGGCTGGGATGCTGAGTGGCATCCTGGACGCTGTCCGCTGTCTCTTGGGCCAGAATCATCCCGGTAGAGAACTTCAGTGAGTACAGACCCCGAGGAGGAGCTCCGGTCTTCACAGCCATGGGAAAGTTCTGAGAGTCACAGCGGCACAAGTTTAGCGACCTGTCACCTGTCCGGGTGATTCTGGTAGCAATTCTGAGAAGCTTGGGATGTTCCAGGGCGGAGGCAACTGTCGTCTCGCTCAGGTGGAGGCTCCTATGATCACACGGCAGCGTACACATCTACGGTCAGGACGCCGCGAGGCCCTGGGCCGGGCCGTTTCCGGGGTCACAGAGAGAGGTGTGCTGCTTGTGCTTCCGCTGGGAAAGTGCGGACAGCCACCAAGTCGGGCCCAAGAAACACCGCGTAGCTCACTGCCTCATGCCGGGTTGCGTCTGTCCTGTCCCCTGTGGCTCCAGGGGGCCAGGAGCTGACCATGTCTCTCTTGCCACGGTGGACTCGGGTGGCAAAGGAGCAGGCTGGTCCCGTGACCACTGTCTCCCTCAAACCCTGATGAGGCCTGGATGAACTCCGGGGGCTGGGGGAAGGGGTGAGGATCCCAGGGGAAAGGGCGGTGGGCATGGCCACAGTGGGACAACCTGAGGTGTGGCGGCAGCAGGTGTGCCCTGGGATGAGGGGTCCCTGGTGGTGGGCTGGGAACCTGGTGTGGGCTCCAGGTGAGGGCTGGCATCACTTCAGAGGCTCCTCTGGGGCAGGGCAAGGAAGAGGCCTGGGGACGATCTGACAAATTTGCTGGTGTCCCAAGGCCAAGAGTGTGTTTTGGTGGTGATAAGGAGAGGTACAGGGCTGGGGCCACCAGAGAAGACTGTCCCATGCTGGGCCGAGGGAAGCTAACCCTCCCTATCCTGGCCCAGGCACGTCACCTGGTCCACACCCACATAGAGCCGGAGTCCTCCCCACACGGGTCCAGCGTCTCCATGACACCTGCCTCTGGTAGCAAAGGCAAGGGTGGACAGCACTTGCTGATGGGGCAGGAAATGGTGCAGGACACAGTGGAGATGTCTCAGCCACTTCCCAGCCGGAACAAGGTCAGGTCACACTGGGTTCATGAAAGTGAGTTGCAAAAAAAGGGCCTGACTTCCAACAGCACCAAGGGGAAGGCGTGCCAGCAGACTCAGGGTCCCTGACGCATGCACTGGGCCCCAGAATGGGGTCTGAGCCCTGGCTGATGTGCAGAGGCGAGATGTTGGCCCTGACTCCTGGCTCCTCACCGAGACGCTCCGGCTGCAGAGGCCTCCAAGGCCAGTTCTCCCGCCAGAGTCCTAGGAGCTGGGCCGGGCAGCAGCACCCTTGGGGGACACTTACTCTCAGAAAGCTCCCCGCTGGGCAGAGTGATACGGGACAGGCGCCCCATGGGGGAAACCAGGACTTCTGCTCAGAGGAACCTGACTGTTCCAGACAGGCAGCACTGGGCCGTCATCTTGGTGCCTGAGCATCAGGCACAGGAAGTAGTTGGGAGTGGGGGAGAGCACAGCGTGGGGCTGGGGACTGCAGGGCAGCGGGATCTGTGGGGCACCAGGGAGGCCTGGCATCCAGCATGTGACCAAGCCGAGGGGCCAGAACCCAGCAACGTCCTGCCAGGCAAACTCCCCAAAGCAAAGCTGCTCACTGGACTCCAGGTCCCCAGGTGCAGGCTGGGGTTACCAAGGCAACAGGTCAGACTGGGAGGGGTTGCTAAGAAACGACTTGCTCCCTGCCCCACGGGCCTTTTGCCCTGGGGGGAAGGGGTGTACTGTGTGTGCCTGTGGGCTGCGCTTTCCAGGGTGGTCAATGTCAAAGCCTGGCCGGTGGACACAGGCCTTCCAGCCTCCCAGCCCAGCGGTAGGATGCTGCTGCTCGTGGCCTGGGCACAGCCGAGCCCAAGGCTCCCAGCCTTGGCTGGGGTTGGAGCCCAAGTCTAGGGCTGACCTGGTCTGGACACAAGGGCCAGGCCCACCTCCCGCCAGCTCGCATCCTGCCACACCCAAGGCTGACGAGGCCGCACAGCTCTGGCAAATCCTTTACAGTGTTTCTGAAGTAGCAACAGTGCATGGAGATGAGGGATCCAGGATGGGGGCGCAGCCTGGTCTGGGGAGGCAAAGCCCTGGCGCCCTCCCAGGGGTGGGGTAGGGCTCACGGCAGCCACCACGGGAGGAGCAGGAGGAGCGGGACACTCACCACTTCAGGAAGACCATGCCGGCCAGCACAGCGTAGCCCAGCACCAGGAAGAGGACCTTGAGCAGCCGGTCGTTCTTGTCCTCCAACTCCTTGGCCAGGATCTCCAAGAAAGTGATGAAGAGGAAGGTGCCGCCCGCCAGCCCCTGCAGCAGCACGGAGGCCACGCTGCTGGGCATGCCGCGGGCACTCTCGATGCCCAAGCCAATGCCAATGCCCAGCGGGATCATGATGCTCACGGTGACCGCCAGCTTGGCTGCATCGCGTAGGCGCATGGCACTGCGGGCCATGCTGATGCCCAGGGCCACCGCCACCAGTGTCTCATGGATGGCGACGCCCACGAAGAGGCTCACCACCTTCTCACCCTCCTCCTGCAGGCCCAGTGCCAGGCCCTCGAAGATGGAGTGCGCCGATAGCGCAAAGACCAGGCTGAGCAGGCGCAGCGGCCCTGAGCGCGACAGCTCCTGGACACTCAGGCCCGCACCGTGCGCATGCGCATGGCCCTCTGCGTAGAGCACGTGGCTGTGCGTGCCCCCTGCGAAGGGGCTCTCATACTCCGAGTCGCTGCCCGCGTCCGAGCCCGCGTTGAAGGTCTCCAGATCAATGAAAGACGGCTTCTCCTTTCGGAATGTGAGCACCAGCTGTTCAAGGAACACAGTCACGAAGAAGCCCAGCAGCAGCAGGGTCTCTGCCAGCGGGTAGTCTGTGCTCAGGTGCCCGAGGCTCAGGACGCGCTGGAGCTGGCACGAGGACAAGACCATCAGAGGTGGTAGTGGACACAGCCGCTCAACTCTCAGTGCCCGGAAATATCTTATTTGCACTGGAGGACAAAACCTAGGAAGGCTGGCCGCGGTGGCTCACACCTGTCATCAAGTGCTCCGGGAGGCTGAGCCAGGACGATCACAAGTTTGAGCTCAGCCTGGGCAACCTAAGTGACACAGTCTCATAAAAGGGGGTGGTGGTGGAGATTTAGCTCTGTGGTTCTGGCACCTGCTTGGCCAGCGCAAGGTCCCTGGTTCGATCCTCAGTAACCACATACAACAATGCCAGGTGTGGTGACTCACGCCCACCAACCATCAATACCACATACCACAGTGCTGGGCATGGTGGCTCATGCCTGTCATCCCAGCACTTAAGAGGCAGAGGCAGGAGGATTGCTGAGTTCGAGCTTTGCCTGGGCTACATAGTGAGCTCAGGACCAGCCTGAACTACAAAGCGAGACCCTGTCTCAAAAAAAGAAGAAAAAAAAAGGGAGGGGGGCTAGGGACATAGGTCAGAGGGAAGGCTCTAATTTCCATCTTCAATAAATAAGGTGGCCATTAAAGAGATGACAAGTTTAGCACGAGGCCACACAGTGGCCCTAACGCAACACAGGGTCCTTCAAAGTGGAGGAGACACCAAGGGTCCCCCATACAGGCGCCAAGAGACGAGGCAGCCAGAGGCGGGCTGCAGCCCAGGTGGGCCACTCAGAGGAGCCACGGATCAGCCTCCAAGTGACCAGAAGGGCTCTTCCTTCCCCCATTCTGACCCAGGCAGATGTGAATACAGGGCTCATCGCACATGTGGCCTCCCCAAGCTGGAGCTGCAGCCCAGAACTTTCTAGAGAGAGGAGTTGCTCTCTGTGCCACTGCCCACCTTGGGCGAAGAACTAGAAATGTGGTATAGACAAAAATCAGGATGCCAGATATTATTTAACTCTAATTTGGAAACCTTTCTGGTTCTTTTGAGATAGGATCCCACCAAGTAGTCCCACCTGGGCATGAACTTGGGGTCCTCTTGTCTCATAACTCACTGAAACTTGAAGAGCTAGACAAGGCAGACAGGCATCAGGTCCATGTGTCCTCTGTAGCCCCAGGGCCTTTGCACATACTGTCCGCACTGTCAGGGACATTCCTGCCCCGGCCTGGCTTTGTGGCCACTGGAGTCTCATTTTACATGGAATTTCCCTACCTAAACCTGGAGCCCTGTGGTGAATTCCTAGAATTTCAAGTTGCCACAGCAGCCACTCAGAAAATAGGTTTAACTTTCTCAGCCAGTATGGCCGGGTCACCCAGCAGGTTCTGGCTCCCACGGCCTGGCTTTTCTGTGGACTTGCCAGGCCTCTGCCCTGCACGGCTGCTCCTGAGGGCTCCTCTCTGTGAATGCTGGACACAGCCAGCTGGACTTGCCCACTGACTACACCCCGTGTGTCAGGGCACTACCTACACTACTTGTTTTAAAGCCCTTTGGTCTTATTACTGGAGGCTGAGGCAGGAAGGTTACAAGTATGAGGCCAGTTGGGCTATATAATGAGATCTCAAAAGAGAAAACATAAAAGGACCCCTAGAAAGTCTGCATGGGTGATGCGCATGAAGGCCAAAGCTTATGGGTTCCCCTTTCCCTCTTGCTACCAAGTGCCCCCTTCCTGCTGGCCCCGGGCAGCATGCTGCGCCCACCTCTCTGATCTGGGATAGAGGTTTCGTATTTGGTGAGCTGCCTCTTCTTCTGGCATGGGGATGTACCCCTGGGCCTTGCCCTCTTTGCTGACAGCAGCTTTCTAGCAATAAACTGAACACAGGCCAGACAAGGCCCCAGGAGAGGACGTGTGCCAGGGACCCAGCACAAGGCCACCTGCAAAAGGCATGTGGTGGACGCTGGCACCTGTTCCCCAGGGAGAGAGACATCAGGTGTGGACCAGCTAACGGCATGGGACAGGCTCTGGTGTGGCTGGACACACACATGCACACACACAGTGACCCCCAGCTAGTGCGGCTGCTTCTGAGGGGCCTGCAGCAATGTTAAGGCACCTGTAACTTTCATGACCATGATGGGGCCGGGCATTCTCTGCAGGGGTGCCCTGGCTCTGCAGGTGCTGAGCAACTATATAATGAGATGTCTCCACTCCTGCAGCTCCCGTGCCCTGACAACCATGTGTGTCCCCAGAGTCGCCCTCGGGTGTCATTCCTGCGGAGAAGCCACTCAACCCATTCCCTACACACTGACTGGAGGCCGCTGTGGGCCTCGCTGGGGACAGACACTCATCAGGGGCCCAGGACACACAAGCACCTAGACCTGGCCTGTCTGCCAAGGGCAGCCATGAGCTGACATGGTTGGAAAAAGGCCATGTCCGGTGCCAGGTGACACCACCAGCCCAGGCTGGGGAGGGACAGGAGGACCTGGGGTGGCCACACATACCAGCAGGGGACAGAAAAGAACAAAGGTGAGACACCACAGGGGGCTTCTTGGCAGGTGGGACAAAAGGGAGGCTGGGCACAGCACGTGGCAAACACAAGACCTCGGGACACTGTTGAGAAGTTCATTTGTGTGGACACAGTTACATGAGCTTCCTGTGTAGTACAACAGATACAAAAGCATTATCTCGCAGCTCTCAGTGTCAGAAATCTGGGCTGTGTCGGCTAGGGTTCCAGCTCGGGGTCCTGCCAGGCAGAAATCAGGGTGCTGTCTGGGGGCCAGATGTGGTGTGAACCAGGGTTGGCTTCCAGGCTCACGGGCAGAATCTGTCTGCTCATGAGGACATGACAGGTCCTCCTGCCTGCAGCTATTGGGAGGGGACAGTGCTTAGCTCTCGAAGGCTGCCTTAGGATCCTGTGTGTCTCCCCCCGCCCCCGGCGAGGGCTCCTTGCTTCTGTGAGGCCAGCAGAAGGGGTGACTGCTGGGCTGATTAGACCAGACCCACCCAGTTCCCTGTTTGATGATGTCTGTGTCAACTGAGGGGGGCCCTTCACTACAAACCCTCCTGCTGGAGGATGCAAGTGTGTGAAGTGTGTCCCATCCTCTTCATGGCCCAAACCGTACTTCTGGGCAGGGAGCAGACACAAGTGGACACATCGGGTTGGCAAGATGGGCCATGGGAGTATGCTACCCACCATGACAGTGGCCTCAAAGAACAGCTGCCACACAGCAGTGCCCTCCTCTGCCCTGGAACCCAGTGCTTTAGTACCTGAGCAAGGGCGGGGAATTTGGGCTGCAATGGAAGCCCCGCCCTTCCTGCAGGCAGATAAACCAACCCCACTCACTCAACTCTGCCTCTGTGTTGGCCCAGGCTCAGTGGAAGTCACCTAGAAGGCATAGACAAGTTGTTGTGCTTGTTATGCAGCACTAGCTGACAGATGCGGGTGCCAGAGTGGTCTCACTTAATTTGGGACAAAGTGTATGATAGCTGGAGTATGGAGAATGGTCTGGATGTTTAGCCTTGTTGGGTTCATCTGTCTATTTCTGACCTTGGTCTAATCCAAACCTGCTATTTATCAGGTAAACACAGAGAGGGGCAGTCACTAATATGAAGTCACATGGCAGTTCATTTTCTCCTTTCCCTCACCCTCACAGCACTGAGGCCCTCAGCAGACTTGGTATCAGCACTGAAAAACCACCAGGACGCCCTGGCCTAAGGTGCCCAGCGCTGCAACCACTACCCAGGGAGGCCTTACCTTCTCCCGTACAGCAGGCAGCAGCGCGTTGAAGCAGGTGGCCAGAAAGACCCCACCACCGAAGGTGTTGCAGAGGGAAAGGATCTTCTTGGAGTGGTGGGCTTTCTCAAAGTCCATCTCAATGACCTTCACGGGGAGCAGGGAGCCCAGCAGCATGAAGAAGAACACACCCACCATGCAGAGGATTTTGGCCACCAACAGCTTCACCATGGTGGCAGGCTGGATTGTGCCAGTCACCGCAGGGCCAAATTACACATGGACACATAGGTCAGTGTCACAGTCCACTCCGGGCCAATCACACAGCAGGAAGCTCATGTTCCACTCAGCAACTGTGAACACCAAGGGTAACCATATTAGCTGTGGGGTCACCTAACCTGTTCTGGCGACCTCGTGTGTCACCTGGAATACTTTGGTCTGTCTACCCCACAGCCTGTGCCTGTCTCCATCTCCCTTGGAAACAACTCCAGGGGCTGCAGCAACCAACATAGCACCTACTGATCACATTTGTCTCTATGTCAATTACAATTGAACTGAACAGTTTAAAATTCTGCTTGGTTGCACTGCAAGTGCTAAATAGCCATGGGCACCTGGTGACTTCTACCTTAGGCTGCGGACTGGAACCGCTTCCCTCATAGTGAAGTTACCTGGCTGCATGGCTTGGGGTTTCCATTGCCCTGATACAAAATCAAAAACTCTTCACACTGAGGCCAAGGCCCTCAGCCCATGTCAGTGTTCCCCAAATGTGCCCGACTCCCTCCTGCTCCAGGGCCTTTGCACAGGTTGTTCTTTCTGTCTTTCTACCCCACCCTTCCAAGCAAGTGTCCTTCTCATCTGGGTTCGCTGTCCCCACCAACCCCTTCCCCAACTGCAACTTCTGTACCCATTTCAAGGTCTATGCAGAACAGATGCTCACTGGGTACCAGGTGAGCAGAGCACCAGCGGAGAATGTGGGCCTCTTTACGGCCCAATGTAGAGAGTTCAACCTGGACCCCCCAAATGTGGACTTATTATAAGGAATTCCAGCTCTTCCATCTTTGTGTTTCCCCAGGAGACTCCTTCTCTCTGCCGGGCAAGCCCCCCCGCCCCAGCTCTTTTTGCAACCTGCTCCCTCCATTCATTTACGTTTACAGGCGTCTGCATAGATGTTGGGGCCTTTCTGTCTCCTTTCTTGCCAGTATTTGCTTCTACTTTGTGCAGTAGAAGGAACCACATTTAAACACGTTTAAATTCGCTCCTCCCTCCGTGCTGTGCGCCCCTCAAAACCGCAAAGGTACACAGTAGGCGCCCAATGGCGTAAGGGCGGCCTGAACGCTCTCAAACTGGGGGCCGACCGGGCTGGACCGCGGAGGGGCCTGGGCTATTCATTCATTCAGCACTTAGTGAGAGCCTACAGTGTGCCCGCGCAGCCGCACAACGCAGCCAGCCAGGCCTTGACTAATGGGAGGAGTCCGCTAGGCTTCCCAGCCCTGCCCCGCTGCCCCAGACCCATACTTTACCCCACAGGTACCTGCGCCGGCCTCCTTGCCCCACCAGACAGCTGCGCCCGCCACCAACCGCTGCAGGGGTTCCCACCTGGCAGCCGCGGTCTAAAATAGCTCCCTGCTCAGCGCGCCGATGCCACATTCCGCCCACAAGGACGCCTATTGGTCTTCCTGAGAGCCCGTGGCTGAAAGTCATACATTATTGGCTATTGGGGCTGCCACTCATTCTACTACTCTACTCCTACTGGCACTGGCACGGGAGAGTAGTTTCCTCCCGCTGAGCGAAAGGCGCATCCACTAAATAGCTCCGGGTAAGAAACTCAAACTATTGAGTATTAGTTCCGAAAGGGTTTGGTTCCAGAACTGTCCAGGGGCCTCTGGTGCTGAATTTTGCTTTGTTGGAGGCTTGGCAGGAAGCGATTTACTATCGGGAAGGTCTCTAATAGCATCCTCGCTGCTTATGCTTTCTCGGGGGCTTAAGAAACACATGCACTGTCCGGAGTTTAGTTCAGTGGTTCTGGCATCTTCCTGGCAAGCGCAAGGTCGCGAGTTCGAGTCCCCGGGACCACATATCATAATGGTGGGCTTGATGGCTCATGTCTGTAATCCCAACACTCAGAATTCAGAGGCAGGAAGATTGCTGTGAGCTCAAGGCTTGCCTGGGCTACATAATGAGCTCAGGGACATCCTGTACTACAAAGCGAGGTCCAGGCTCAAAAAAAAAAAAATCTGATACACGCTGGGAGCAATGGTGCACGCCCTAAAACTTGTGCATTCTGGGAGCCTGAGGCAGGAGGATTCCAAGGTGAAGCCCAGCTTGGGCCACTTAATTGCTAAGTGAAACCCTCTTTCAGAATTTTAAAAATTAAGGCCGGAGATTTAGCTCAGTGGTTCCAGAGCCTGCCTAGCAAGTGCAAGGTCCCTGGTTCAGTCCCTGGTAACCACAACACCAGTACTGGGTGTGGTGACTCACACCCACCGGCCATCAGTATCACACACCATAATGCCAAGCGTGGTGGCTCATGCCTGTAATCCCAACATTCAGGAGGCAGAGGCAGAGGCAGAAGGGTTGCTGAGTTTAAGGCTTTCCTGGGCTACATAGTGAGCCCCAGGCCAGCCTAAACTACAAAGTGAGACCCTGTCTTAAAAAAAAAAATTTAGCTAGGCATGGTGGCTCATGCCTGTAATCCCAGCACTCGGGAGGCAGAGACAGGAGGATTGCTGAGTTCGAGGCTTGCCTGGGCTCCATAGTGAGCTCAGAGCCAGCCTGAACTACAAAGCGAGACCCTGTCTCAAAAAAAAAAATTAAACAAGCAAGGGTTTTAGCTTAGTTGGAAAACCTTGGGGTATGGGGAAAAAATAGACAATAACTAAATGCAATAGGTGATATTGGAATAAAACCTGGTTTTAAAAAATTATATTTTCCATCCAGGTATAGTGCCACACATTTTAGTGCCAGCTATTCAGGAGGTGGAGGCAGGTGCATTGCTTGGGTGCTGTCTTTAGGTAAAACTTTTTTTTTTTAATTTTTTTTTGCTTTTTGAGACAGGGTCTCATTTTGTAGTTCAGGCTGGCCCTGAGCTCACTATGGTGCCCAGGCAAGCCACCACGAACTCAGCAATCCTCCTGTCTCTGCCTCCCGAGTGCTGGGATTACAGGCGTGAGCCACCACTTCCGGCATTGTGGAATGCGGCGTTGATTGTTGGTGTCTCCACACCCAGCATTATACGTGGTTACCAGGGATTGAACTCAGGTCCTTGCGCTTGCGAGGCAGGCGCCAGAACCACTGAGCTAACCCTCCGGCCCCCTAGGTAAAACTTTTAAAACAGCCTGAAGTTGTATAGCAAGGCAGAACCCTCGCCTAGTTTGTGCAAGGCTTGGACTCCATATGCAGAGCTCCAAACAGATACATTTTTTTAATTAAAAAATTTTTTAAAAAATAAACTATTTTAGAATAACTATTTGCAGCCAGTTATGGTGGTAGCACATGCTTGCTATCCCAGCATTCAGCAGGCTGAGACAGGAAGAACCATGCAAGTTCGAGGCCTAGGCTACATGATGTGTTCAAGGTTAGCCTGAACTACATTGAGTCCCTGTCTCAAAAACAAAACAATTTAAAGAAAAAAATTACAAAGGAAGTGGAGTTTACATACTCTACCAGCTTCCATTTTATTACCAACTCACATTCATGTGACATCATGTATTTATTGCTGAGTTGGTATTTTATTGATAATGATACATTGTTAACAGAGATCCAAATTATTCATATTTATTCATAATCTCTTG
>PVIC010038035.1:0-17791 GCA_004025085.1 Thryonomys swinderianus | reverse complement strand
TAGCCCAGGCAAGCCTTGAACTCAGCAATCCTCCTGTCTCTGCCTCCCGAGTACTGGGATTACAGGCGTGAGCCACCCTGCCTGGCGAGGACTGCTGTTTTTGAGGCTTGCCTGAGCTACATAGTGAGCTCAGGGTCAACCTGAACTACAAAGCCAGACCCTGTCTCAAAAAAAAAAAAACAAACAAACAACAAGGTGCCAGGGACTTAACTCAAGTGGTGCTGCACCTACCTTGGAAGCACAAAGGCCTGAGTTTGATCCCCAGTACCACCAAAAAAAATCATCCTAATTAAAGCCCTAGAATCTCCACTCAGGGTGCTCTCAGCCAGGAAAACATTATATTTATATTCCTTCATTTCTCTTTTCCTCTGTCTTTACTAGAATTAAATACTTTGCTTGTCAGTCTTATTTGGAATGCCACGTGGTCTTTCATGCAGGGCCTCAGGGTGAGGATATGAACATGAATATGGGGTTCAGCAGAACAAAGGGCTCCAAAGCTGAGCATAGCAAACACACAGAGTGGTGGGGGCCTGTATTATAGTTCTGCTCCAGTGAAGCCATATGGCTGCCAAGCATGTGCAACCCCAGAGGTTGCCATGCAAGCCAGGTTGCTCTCCACAGAGACAGCAACATCATAGGTCCCAGAAATCCCTGATGTTGCCCTGGGATGAGGCATGGAGCAAGGATGCTTCAGTCTCACACTGAACAACTCTGTGATCCAGCCACATATTTACTGAGCACACTATCATTCGTGTGGCTTTTTGCTCCTAAAAGCTTTGCACCCTAGTGGTCTGCCACTTCTGGTTTTCGTGGAACCTCGTGGTAAGCTATGGCAGTGAGGACTTGCAATTCTTCCATCAGTATTTAACTATAAAGTTTAGAAATGATACCCCAGGGCCGGAGGGTTAGCTCACTGGTTCCGGCGCCTGCCTCGCAAGCGCAAGGTCCTGAGTTGGATCCCCGGTAACCACATATAATGCTGGGCGTGGAGACACGCCCACCAACAATCAACACCGCATACCACAATGCCAGACGTGGTGGCTCACGCCTGTAATCCCAGCACTCGGGAGGCAGAGACAGGAGGATTGCTGAGTTCGTGGCGGCTTGCCTGGGCACCATAGTGAGCTGAGGGCCAGCCTGAACTACAAAGCGAGACTCTGTCTCAAAAAGCAAAAAAAAAAAAAAAAAAAAGAAATGATGCCCCTGAGAGGAAGAATACAGACTATACCAGGAGGACTGGGTATATGGGAGGATAGGCCTGTGTCCCAGCACTTGGGAGGTTGAGGCAGAATTCTAAGTTTGGGACCAGCTTGGGCAATTTAGTGAGTTCAGGCACAACCTGGACTGCACAATGAGACCCTGCCTCACATATGCTCCCCTCAAGGAGCAGGAGGAGGAGGATAGATCTGGAAGAAGACAGGGTCTGCTCAAACAGACTTAGTATCTCTCCTCTTAGCAGCGGAGACCAGAAGACTTAAGCCAGGAAAAAACACTGACCTGGGCAGGCTATACAAAGGGAGCCTGAGGCAGGCAGATACTTCAGTGCGACCTTCCCTAACTGGAGGAACAGAACACACAGTCAATAGACGGCTGGGAACAGGGGTATACACACAGTCCCTCCAGGGCTTCCACACTGTCTCAGATCTGAGGATAAAGCTGAGGCACTTACAAGATGAGAAGGCAGTTCCAGAGACTTAGCTCAGTGGTTCCAGTGCCTGCCTAGCAAGCACAAGGTCTGAGTTCAATCCCCAGTAACCACATACAACAATACCAGGTGTGGTAACTCATGCCCAACAGGAATCAGTACCACATACCACAATGCCAGACATGGTGGCTCACGCCTGTAATCCCAGCATTTGGGAGGCAGAGGCAGGAGGACTGTTAAATCCAGGCTTGCCTGGGCTCCACAGTGAGCTCAGGCCCAGCCTGAACTACAAAACGAGACCTGTCTAAAAAAAAAAAAAAAAAAAACAAAAGATGAAAAGGCAGCTGGAAATGGAAGTATATGCCTGTAATCTCAGCCCCAGGCTGAGGCAGGAGGACTCCCTTGAGTTTGAGGCCAGCCTGAACTACACAGTGAGACTGTCTTAAAAAAAAAATAAAAATAGGGCCAGAGATTTAGCTCAGTGGTTTTGGTGCCTGCCTAGCAAGTGCAAGGTCCTGAGTTTGATCCCTGGTAACCACATACAGTATACTGGGCCTGGTGACTCATACCCACCAGCAATCAGTACCACACACCACAATGCCGGGCATGGTGGCTCACGCCTGTAACCCTAGCACTTGGGAGGCAGAGGCAGGAGAATTGCTGTGAGTTTGAGGCTTGCCTGGGCTACATAATAAGCTCAGGGCAGTCTGAACTACAAATTGAGACCCTGTCTCAAAAACAGAACGAAACAAAACAAACAAATAAATAAAACAGAGAGACAGCAGTAGCATGGACAGAGCTGGAAGATAGATGGCAAAGCATAATGCCAAGGGCAGCAGTGCCATGTGTCACCAAGAAGGGCAGAGATGACAAAGGGGATAGACACAAGATGGTGTGTTACCTGTGCAGCAGTCCATGTGCGTCAGGCTAGGCTCACTAGTAACCTTCATTTTCTTGGTGGAATGCTCTGAGGTAGTGGAAGAGACTAGAGGGTTTGTGGTCTGGAAGCAGGAAGTGTTCGCACCAAGGCTACTGTCTGGGGTCTGGTCCCCCTGTTCCGGCTTCCGTTTCCGGGAAGGCAGGGCTACAGAAGACGGGGTCACTGCTGATGCAGTCTGTGCTCTCCCAAGCAGGTGGCAGCCACGGACAGAGTGCTGGAGCAGGAAGTGGTCTATGCGGGCCTTCAGGGTGGTGTGTGGCAGCGGCTGGGAGTGCAGGGTGAAGGCAATGCCTGTGAATGGGTCACTGGGCACTCGGCCCCATGCAGCCTCGCTGCGGTTACACTTCTCTAGAGTGCTCTGGTCGATGACCTTGCCCGAGGGCAGCAGCATGGGGCAGGGCATGATCTCCAGGGTGATGGGATCCAGGAACTCCTCCGGCACTTCCTGAATCACTTCAACCAGCTCTCGAAGGCTGGAGGGGTCCTGCTGGCCCTCACATTGGCCTGTGGGATCACAGTCACTCTCCATGGGCAAGGCTGGGGTCTGCAGGGCCAGATCCTGAGTTATGCTCTCTGAGGCCACCAGCAGGACACTGTCTATTACCTCCTGAGAGCAGGTCTTGGCTGGCTGACCCCACACCTCCAACCGCTTGATGCAAGGGACACCACTGCCCGTCACATGGGTGATACAGATCCTGACATGGGCCACGTGGCAAAGGGAAAGAGCCCCTTTATTCCAGAGGTCCTGGGCCACAACTGCAGGGGAGGGAAGTGTGACTTCCGCTGGGCTAAAAGGTGGCCTGGCCTTGAAGCCCCGGTGGCTGAATACCACTTGGCTCTGGTTCTTCAGCAAGACTTTGCCTACCAAGGTGAATGCCTCCTTGTCGGGTAAAGAGGGCTCAGCGGAGCCCAGGATCTGGCATGAGGACCCACTCCAAGAGGCTCTGCTGGATAAGGTAGACGTATACATCTCCAGGCCAGTGACATTCTGGCCACCCCAAGCTGTGAGGTCTACATGAATCCTACAGATTTCCACATTAAATGGAAAAGAAACTGTCACATGGACTGGTGGCTTAATGAAATACTCTGTCCTAAAACCATGGCTTCTCTTTATGAGGTCTTCAGAGATGAGATTTTCTACTTCATAACCATCAGCTGATATCTAGATTTGATGACAAATATGAGACATAGATCCAAATGAAGAAAACTGGTTTTCAAGAACTTGTTAATTTTAAAAAAGCTTTAAATATATGAAGTTCTGCATTTAAAAGTTTCCTTTACTAAAATGAACTGTCCTTAAATTTTTTGGAGATACCCAAGACTAGATCAAAAGCAACTGTGTTCCCAAGTATAAACCAATCTTTAAAAATGATCAATAAGGGCCGGAGGGTTAGCTCAGTGGTTCCGGCGCCTGCCTTGCAAGCGCAAGGACCTGAGTTCAATCCCCGGTAGCCACATATAATGCTGGGCGTAGTGGCTCACGCCTGTAATCCCAGCACTCGGGAGGCAGAGACAAGAGGATTGCTGAGTTCGCGGCGGCTTGCCTGGGCACCATAGTGAGCTCAGGGCCAGCCTGAACTACAAAGCAAGACCCTGTCTCCAAAAAGCAAAAAAAAAAAAAAAAAAAAAGACCAATAAATCGGGTATGGTGGGTAACACCTATAACCCCAGCACCCAGGATGCAGAGGCAAAAAAAAAAAAAAGCGATACCTGGGTAGCTGTGCACACCTATACTCACCATACTCAGACTGAGTTAGGGGGATTGCTACAAATTTGAGGCCAGCCTGAACTACATAGCAAGATCCTGTCTCAAAAAAACAAATAAAAAATACAGAAACTGGGCCGGAGGGTTAGTTCAGTGGTTCCAGCACCTGCCTTGCAAGCGGAAGGTCCTGAGTTCGATCCCCCCCCCCAACCACATATAATGCTGGGCGTGGAGACTCACGCCCACCAACAATCAACACAGCATACCACAATGCCGGGCGTGGTGGCTCACGCCTGTAATCCCAGCACTCGGAGGCAGAGACAAGAGGATTGCTGAGTTCGCTGTGGCTTGCCTGGGCTCCATAGTGAGCTCAGGGCCAGCCTGAACTACAAAGCGAGACCCTGTCTCAAAAAAAAAAAAAAAAAAAAAGGAAACTTAAGACAGTAAATGGACTTCAGGGTGTGATTTATAACTTCTTCCTCTTCTAATATTTCCAATACTTGTTATAATTGAAATTTTAAGTATCTTTGTCTGAAGGGGTTAGTCTAACAATCTGAGGGAGTGTGCAAAGCCACCAGATTAATGCAGGACTTCTACCTTCCCCTTGACATTTCCATATTCCTTGCCTCGTGCATAAATGGATAAATACCCTCTTTTTCACAAAAAAAGGGTAGAGATTTAATTCAAATAATAAACAGAAGGGAATTCAAACAACAAATACAAGCCATTACTTCCAGTATTAGAAATAAACAAAAGCTGGGGATAATGGTGCATGTGTAATCCCACAAGGATCAAGGAATCAGTATACCAACCCAAGAGGATCAAAGGTCAAGACCAGCACTAGGAGGCTGAGGCAAGAGGACTGCCATGAATTTGAGGCCAGCCTAGGTTACATGAGTTCAAGGTCAGTGTGAACTACATTGCAAAATGAATTCAAAGCCATTAGGAACTATATATCAAGACTTTGACTCAAAAAAACAACATCAAACCGGGCATGGTGGCTCATGCCTGTAACCCTAGCACTCCAGAGTCAGTGGCAGGAGGATTGCTGAGTTCAAGGCTTGCCTGGGCTACATAATGAGCTCAGGGCCAGCCTGAACTACAAAGCCAGATCCTGTCTCAAAAAAAAAAAAATCACAATAGAAAGTTTAAGGCCAAAACAGGCAACTCAGAAAGTCTTTATCTCTAAATAAAAAGGACTTGGGATGCACTCCTGGCTTCAATCTTTAGCAACATATACAAACTAAAAAACTGGGAGGGAGAAGTATTTCTACCTTTTTAAGACTGGGTGGAAATGAAATTGATGGTCCAAGAGGGAAGAGCACAATGAAGAAGACTCCCCAAGTGAGTCACAGCTCACTTCGTAATGGTGCTCTGATTGCCCTGAGGGGCTGCCCCACACTAACCTATAAATTCCACCTGATAGAATCGAAGGGTAAAAGTGTAGTAAGTACGAAGAAAGTCCAGGGAAAAACAGGAAAATATATACTGCATATTTATGTGTATACATTGTTTTGTTTACCTTGTTGCAGTGAATTCTTGGTCTGAACTGTGGGAGGCAAAGATTTATTACCATCTTTGTGGCTCACAGGATAGCTTCCAAGCATCAGGAAAAACCTTGAAAAACAAACAAACATGGTATTACACAGGTTAAAATTCAATTCTAAACTTTCAGGAGCTGATTCTTAAAAGAATCGAACACAGGAACAATAAAAATATGAAAATGCACACATATCCTCAGTCTATACTCTCCTTGTATCTTAAACAGGACCCTGAGAAAAAATTAGTCACTGAAAACCCATGAAGATTTCTAGTACAGGCCCCACAGGCCGGCAAAGCCTGCCAGTTCCTGAGCTGACAGCTGTACCAAAGAAGACCAAGTGGAGGTAGGACCTGTCAGCTCTGCAGTGAGCTCCTTTAGGAAAGGGACAACCACAAACAGCTATGCTCAGAAACAGAACAGAGGGTTTAGAAAGGGTCACACAAAATAATGGGAGTGGTGCACAGCAGCCTCTTTGTTATTTAACACTGGTCAATGCAATTACATCTTTTTTTTTTTTTTTTTTTGAGACAGGGTCTCGCTTTGTAGTTCAGGCTGGCCCTTCGTTCACTATGTAGCCCAGGCAAGCCTCGAACTCAGCAATCTGCCTGTCTCTGCCTCCCGAGTGCTGGGATTACAGGCGTGAGCCACCACGCCCGGCGCAATTACATCTTAATAAGCCAAAAATAATTGGAAGAGTCAAAAACATTACTATTGAGAAGTCTTTTGGGATTTTTTTTTTAAAGAGTAGGAAAAGCTTGGGCCGGAGGGATAGCTCAGTGGTTCCGGCGCCTGCCTCACAAGCGCAAGGTCCTGAGTTGGATCCCCGGTAACCACATATAATGCTGGGCGTGGAAACACGCCCACCAACAATCAACACCGCATACCACAAGGCTGGATGTGGTGGCTCACGCCTGTAATCCCAGCACTCAGGAGACAGAGACAGGAGGATTGCTGAGTTTGCGGCGGCTTGCCTGGGCACCATAGTGAGCTCAGGGCCAGCCTGAACTACAAAGTGAGACCCTGTCTCAAAAAAAAAAAAAAAAAAAGAGTAGGAAAAGCTAAAGGAAAGTACATGTATATAGGGGATGGGGGTTGTGGGGTGGGTAGGGATATGGGTAAAAATGAGAATTAACTCATGTCATATACTGGTACAAATTCCCCAATGTTGTGATTGTGAGCTGCATATAAAATGTACCAATAATGAATTCAATGAAAAAAATAAAAAGAAATAAAGAGTAGGAAAAGTTTATTGGGAAAGAAACTTTCTGCCTAAGAAGGACAGAAGTGGGACCTGAAAGTGGGTGATTGTTTTGGGAGGGGATTTTTTTTGTTTTTTTGAGGCAGGGTCTTGCTTTGTAGTTCAGGCTGGCCCTGAGCTCACTATGTAGCCCAGGCAAGCCTCGAACTCAGCAATCCTCCTGTCTCTGCCTCCTGAGTGCTGGGATGACAGGCATCAGTCACTACACCCCGCACTGTGGTTTGTGGAACTGATTGCTGGTAAGCGTGAGTCACCATGGCTGGTATTGTTGTATGTGGTTGCTGGGGATTGAACCAGCACTTGCACTTGCTAGGCAGGCACTGGAACCACTGAGCTAAATCTCTGGTCGTTGGGGGGTGGTATTGAGTTTTATCGAATCTACAGAGCAATTTAGGGAGCTATTCTGGCACCTTTATGAAATTCATGAGAATAACATTACTGTTCATTTATTCAGGTTACATCAGACTCCTTCTTGAAAAATTAACAAATACCTGGGCTGGAGATTTGGCTCAATGGTTCCAGCGCCTGCCTCCCAAGTGCAAGGCCCTGAGTTCGATACCAGTAACCACATACAATGCTGGGCGTGGTGACTCACGCCAACCAGCAATTAATACCACATACCACAGTGCTGAGTGTGGTGGCTCACGCCTGTAATCCCAGCACTCAGGAGGCAGAGGCAGGAGGATTGCTGAGTTCCAGGCTTGCCTGGGGTCCATAGTGAGCTCAGGGCCAGCCTGAAGTACAAAGCAAGACCCTGTCTCAAAAAAAAAAATTAACAAATACCTGAAAGAATAACAGTATGATCATAAGTGACAGCTGATGTTACAAATATGTTTATGTGGCAGATGAAAAAACTGAGGCTCAAAGAAAGGTTAGTATAGGACTCAGATTCCAAACCTCCCGTAATCAGTCTGGTTCTTGCCTACATGGACACTGTTTGCTTTGAAGAATTTACCAGAAAGTTATGTAGTTTAAAACTAGATGTTATACAATTACCTTGCAACTTTGTTCAGTTACTTAGATCAAAGTTTAACAACATTCATTTAAAAAATGATTCTTCCAGATTTAAAATTAACATGGCTGCCAGGCTTGGTGACTCAGTCCTATAATCCCAGAACTCAGGAGGCAGAGGCAGGAGGACTGCTGAGTTTGAGGCTTCCCTGAACTACACAGTGAGCTCAGGGCCAGCCTGAACAACAAAGTGAGACCCTGTTTCAAAAAAATAAATAAATAAATAACATGGCTGTGTTTTATGATGGAGAAATGTGGCAACCTTGACTGTTCTTTCCAATATGTACTAGATCAGGCCTCCAATTATTTTCTAAGAAAATTCTTAATGGGTTCTCTCCACTGCTACTTCCTCTTCCCACCTGTGTACATTAAGTGGGACATCTAGTCAAACATATCACTTCATGAGGATTCTCCACCTTAAAGGTCAGCAACTCTACTAGTCTACTACTAATCTCTATGGGCCTATACCTAGCACAGACTACCTGCTCTCCATACTTACCAAAGTATGATTTTAGGGAATAATCACGGAGGCTATTCTAATCATCTGTGGTAAACTTTCTTCAGGGACACACCAAGTGACATCCCTCACCTCCTGTCTGGCATCTATGGTGGCTGCTGTAGGCCATCCTTCACACTACTACCTGACATTTTTAGCACTTTGCATCCTCAGCTCTAGCAAAACAAAAATGTACACATTAATAAAAACTGAGGGGAGTGTCGGGCATGGTGGCTCACACCTGTAATCCCAGCACTCGGGAGGCAGAGACAGGAGGATTGCTGAGTTCGAAGCTTGCCTGGGCTCTATAGTGAGCTCAGAGCCAGCCTGAACTACAAAGTGAGACCCTGTCTCAAAAAAAAAAAAAAAACAAAAAACTGAGGGGTATGGGTGTAGTCAAGAAAGTACTTGGCTAGCAGGCCTGAGGAACTGAGTTTGACTCTCAGCACTGCAAATAAATAATTTAAAATTTTTTTTCAAGGGCTTTAGCTAAGTAGTTCTGGCGCCTGCCTGGCAAGTGCAAGGTCCTCAATTCAATCCCTAGTAACCACACACAACACTACCGGCCATAGTGACTTACACCCACCAGCAATCTGTACCACATACTACACTGCCAGGTGTGGTGGCTCATGCCTTTAATACCAACACCCGGGAGGCAGAAAGCAGGAGGACTGCCAAATTCGAGGCTTGCCTGGGCTACATAGTGAGCCCAGGGCCAGCCTGAACTACAAAGTGAGACCCTGTCTCAAAAAAAAAATTTCAATGGGTATGAAATTTTGGGGATGGTAGCACACATCAATAATCCCAGCACTCAGGAAGCTAAAACTGAAGGATCAGCAAGAGTTCAAAACCAGCCTGGGCTACACAGTAAGATCAAAACCAGTTTGAGATGCATAGTAAGACCCTGTCTCAAAATACAAAAACAATCTGCAAAGACACATAGGACACAAGGGTAAGGATCTGAGAACCGTATTTTGAGTCTCTAAAACACATCTCTCCTTGGGCTGACCCTTAGAGTAGTCCAGTGGACATCTGCAAGAGCATCCCAGCCCCCATCACCATAACTGCTCACCCCACAAGCGCTCTTCACTAAACCATCCCCTCGTGCTACATCTAAGACATAGCTTTGGAAGGCTACATGTTATTTTACTAGGTCCAAATGATTATTCAAGACAAAATTTTCTCTTGGGTATCCACACTAGAATAACTGCTTCTCCCAAGCAACTCAAAATTTTATGGTATGACTACAGACTATCTCTCCTTTACTTTGGCTACTACAAAGCTTGTAATAAAATCTATGGCCCATCCCCTCAAATTTTTCTTTGCCTAAAATCTTTTTTTTTTTTTTGAGATAGGGTCTCGCTTTGTAGTTCAGGCTGGTCCAGAGCTCACTATGGAGCCCAGACAAGCCTTGAACTCACAGCAATCCTCCTGCCTCAGCCTCCCAAGTGCTGGGATTACAAGCCTGAGCCACCATGCCAGGCACTGTGGTATGCGGTACTGACTGCTGGTAGGTGTAAGTCACCACGCCCTGTATTGCTCTATGTGGTTACTGGGGATTGAACTCAGGACCTTGCACTTGCTAGGCACTGAACCACTTGCTAGGCGCTGGAACCACTGAACTAAATCTCCAGCCCCCTGTCTTTTTTTTTAAGAGATCCCGTTTCTTCTTAAGGTTGTTATTACTGAATAGGATCTCCTTAGTCCAGTAAATTTTGAACCAGTTATTGCTATGTAGAAAAGCTTTTTACTATGGCATCTGCATTATCTATTCAGCTGTCTTATGGAACTCTTACTGATTATGTGCATGTTGTGCTGGGGATTGAACTTAGGATCTTGAACATGCCAGGCAAGCTCTCTTACTGGTGATCTGTGTACCCAGCCCCTGAAATCCTACTGATTTTAATAGATGTTCAGTTGATTCTTCTGGGGTTTTCACAATCCCATCATCTCAAAAATAATGAGAATTGAGGCTGGAGATTTAGCTCAGTGGTTCCAGCGCCTGCTTTGCAAGTGCAAGGTCCTGAGTTCGATCCCGGTAATCACATACAATGCTGGGCATGGTGACTCACACCCACCAGCAATCAATACCACATACCGGGTGTGGTGGGTGTGCCGGGTGTGGTGGCTCATGCCTACTGTAATTCCAGCACTCGGGAGGTAGAGACTGGAGGATTGCTGAGTTCCAGGCTTGCCTGGGCTACATAGTGAGCTCAGGGCCAGCCTGAATTACAAAGCGAGACCCTGTCTCAAAAAAAAAAAAAGAAAAAAAGTGAGAATTGTTATCCGGAATTTAGCTCAGTGGTTTTGGTGTCTACCTGGCAAGCACAAGGTCCTGAGTTCAATCCCCAGTAACCACATACCACAATGCCGGGCATGGTAGCTCACACCCACCAGCAATTAGTACCACACACCACAATGTGGGGCGTGGTGGCCCACACCTGTAATCCTAGACTCAGGAGACAGAGCCAGGAGGACTGCTGAGTTTGAGGCTAGCCTGGGCTATAGAGCGAGCTCAGGGCCAATTTGTACTACAAAGGGAGACCCTGTGTCAAAAAAAGAAAAAAATCAATTCTGGGACCAGGGATTTGGTCCCTGTGGCAAGTGGATTTTGGTCAAGTGGTACCATGTCTTCCTTGCAAGCACAAAGGCCCAAATTTGATCCCTGGGTACCACAAAAAAAAAAAAAAAAGTCAATTCACAGTGTATTCTTGATATTCAAAATCTATGAGAATTTGAATACTTTTATTAACATAGAATGAATATTTTAATCTACCAATCAGGATTACATTCAAAGAGATATTCAGAGATAAAAATGAAATGGTCAGATGTTGACAGTACTCTGCATTATACTGTAATGGGAAATACATAACGTTATACATTTGGCAAAACCCACAGAATTATACAACACACAGAATGCATCTTTATAATGTAAATTGTGGGCTATAGTTAATAATAATATACCAGTATTACATTAGCTCACCAGTTTTTAACAAATATATCACATCAATGCAAAATGTTGATAACAGGAAACTGTACAGGGGACACTAATTGCTGTTTTTCTGTAAACCAAAAACTGCTCTGAAATATAAGGTTGAAGCAGGACACACTGGTAATCTCAGCACTCTACAAGGCCAAGGGAAGAGGATCACAAGTCTGGTTCCTCTCAAGGAACTGGGGAGTTCCCAAATTCAAATTTCAATTTCCAGCAAAAGGAGGGGGGTGACTGAGATAAACAGTGACTAGAAACAAATCAAGACTGGAGATCAAATTGAAATATCCAAAATAGCAAGTGACTGTGCCCTTACTAGAAAAGAATGGCAGACTCTTTTTTAAAAATCTTACAAATTATATCTGTTTCTTTAGGACCTGCCATTGTTTAAATAGCAGGAATCTATAGGACCTGGTTCCCATCCAGATCTTTAATTGGTAAGATCTTATTATCTCTCTGGTTCCAATGTCTCATTTCTCAAGGTTAAGGGTATCCTGACTTAATATTTAATCCAGAGTGGGGAACCCTCAGCATACTAAAAGCCAAATAGCCTAGCCTAGGAAGACTGTCCTCAGAGTTATACTATGCTATGTTCTCTCAGCTGGTCTTAAAACTCACAGATGTGATCCTCCCTAGTGGCTGAAACTATAGGTGTACCACAGTATCTGCTTCAGTGGAAAGGTCTTACGCGTCATGCCAAAGGGCTTAGATTACTTCCCCTGGAGGTACGTAGTGGTCCTTTTTATTGGTCCATACCAGGAATCAAACTCTGGACCTTAGATTAGCAAGGCAGATGCCAGAACCACTAAATGAAATCCCTGGCATATAGTGGTTCTCAAACTTCATGAGACTTCTAATTACTGAGACAAAACCACTAATTTTTAAAACATAAATAGAATAGGGTCAGGGATTTAGCTCAGTGGTTCCAGTGTCTGCCTGGCAAGCGTGAAGTTCCAAGTTCGGTCCCTGGTACCACATTATCACAATGCCAGGCATGGTGGCTCTACCTATAACCCCAGCAGTTGGGTGGCAGAGTCAGGAGGATTGCTGTGAGCATGAGGCTGGCCTGGGCTACATAATGAGTTCAGGGCCAGCCTGAACTACAAACCCAGACCATCTCAAAAGAAAAAAAGAAAGATATAATAGAGTCAGGAATGGTGGCTCATGCCTATAATCCCAGCACTCAGGAGGAAGAGGCAGAAGGATTGCTAAATTCAAGGCTTGCCTGGGCTACATAGTGAGCTCAGGGCCAGGCTGAAGTACAAAGTGAGACCCTGTCTCAAAAAAAAAAGCCTAAAGCAAACAAACTAGTAGAATAGAAATAAAATGTTGGAATGCATTATACATAAGGATGTGCATTGTTTTGTGAAACTTTGATATATATGTTCATTAACATTTTGATATAGGATGCATTTCTTATTAAGGGTTGTAGCAAAAATAATTTTTAAAACATTTGAAAAGTCACTGGCCAGAAAGAGTCACAGTAAGGTGGTTATACCAAGAAGATAAATGACACTAATGAAAGGTCTGCCATTAATCTCCTAGAAGACAAAGAAATTCTGCACCACTTATAAGCAATTCATCCTTCAAGGGGTGTCCCTTTCTCTGGCTGATGCGTCCACTATCTGTTCATTACTCCTGGAGGGACTATCATTGCAAATGGGTTCCTACACTTGATCTTAGCCAAAAGGCCGAGAAGTGATTGCAAATGGATTCCTGAAGACATCCAAGATGAGTAACAAGGTACAAACTACTTAGAAATAAACTGATAGTCTCAGTTTTTTCCCTTGACATTTTCTCTCTTTAGTTTTTGAGGGAAAGACATTCTTTAAAAAGAACAGACAAAAATGAATTATGTATAACGTCATACTGAGCATCTCACAAGGATTCTAAAGGTGTTTTCTAGTTGTTTAATTTTTAAAATATTTAAACCTTTTAAGACAATTGTAGGTCCATGTGCAACTATAGGAAATAGAGAGATCAGAGCCTGGGGATTTAGTCAGACTCCCTTCCCTTGTTCAGCTATAAATGGCACACCACTCTAATGATTATCCATGCTTCCACAATCTTAGGACAGGGAAGCTGTATAAGCCACTTTCCTTCCCTCTTTCAACCATAAACTAAACACCACTTTAATGACTGTCCAGGCTTAAGTTTAGGTCTTGCAGATTGCTGACGTCAGAGAAACAACAGGGAAAGTAGTGTTTGACTCTATAAATACCAAAGCCCAAGTTATTGAGTCCCTTTTCTTCCCCTTTACCCTTGAATCCTTTTTTCCCTTCACCTTTCTCCCTGTTCCTGCTACCATCCTATGATCTCCACTAAATGCAGTTATGTACTATGAGGTGTACACCTGGCAATTCTTTCTGTTGTTGTTCATAAGAATCTGGACTATTTTTGGGCCAGAGGGTTAGCTCAGTGGTTCCAGCACCTGCCTCGTAAGCACAAGGTCCTGAGTTCAATCCAGGTAACCACATACAATGCTGGGTGTGGCGACTCACGCCCACCAGCAATCAATACCACATACCACAGTGCCGGGTGTGGTGGCTCACGCTTGTAATCCCAACACTTAGGAGGCAGAGACAGGAGGATTGCTGAGTTCCAGGCTTGCCTAGGCTACAGTGAGCTCAGAGCCAGCCTAAACTACAAAGCGAGACCCTGTCTCAAAAAAAAAAAAAGAATCTGGACTATTTTTGACTCAAATGTCATCAAGACAGCATCAGGGAGGGCTGAGCATCTAGAGATAGGGGTGTTCTGAAGCAGACAGACAGACAGACCTTCTTCCTGTTTCTCTGTACCCAGGCCCAGAGATAAGTGCAAAGGAAGAACCAAGGGGGATCCAGAAGTGGAACAACCAACTATACTGGTCTACTCAGAGTTGAAGGGATTCCCACAACATGGATTTGCTGTGCTAAAATCGAGTAAGTCCTGGGTAAACTGATCAGCTGGTCACCCTGTCCAAGAGAGCTGTCTGAGCTCCTTTGTGGTTTGAAGCAACTAAGCAAACCTTTTGTGGCTGCTGCTGAGGTTCAGAACCTGAGGGTGGGAAAGTGTGGGGGGGGCAATTTGGAAGAGAATAAGGTGACCTTGACACTTTCTGAACACTTGAACATCCATCTTCCTTCAGCCAACAAAGAAGCTGCCACAGCCAACTTACACAGCCTGATATTGAGCCTTATAAAAATGTAATGGAGAGTAATTCTGGCACATACACATACTTTAAAGACTAGGCACAAACAGGTTACAGAGGGGGAAAAAAGAAAAGATTACCTGTCAAATAAGAGAAAAGCATTTAACCTCAAAGAGTGGGTGGAATACCAATGCAGGGAGCAATTTTATAAATTGGGCACTTCAGCTTTTAAAGGAACATAATGCTTCTTATAATTTCTAAATTGAGTTACCTGTCCTTCCATGAAAAAGCCTGACTTATGTGCATTTTTGTAGAGTTGTTTAAAATGAAAGACAGCTGTCCTACCCTGTCCCACACAGTCGTTCAGTGAGAGGTGTGCAGAAAGACCAGAACTTGAGTATGGACCAAAAAAGGGCTTTTATTTTCATGAAGCTGAGTCACAACAAGACCTTAGCATGTTCAAGGCACTGTGCTAGGCACAAATGGGTACAGGTTTGGGGGATCTGTTTTGCTTTTTGTCTTGGGAATTGATCCTAGGGTTTGACAAATGCTACGGAAGTACTCTACCACTGAGCATCACAGCACAAGAAATTTTACTCTGAAGAAACATCCAAGCCTGGGCTGGAGATTTAGCTCAGTGGTTCTGGCACCTGCCTAGCAAGTGCAAGGTCCCTGGTTCTATCACCAGTAACCACATACAAAATTACCCCAGGCACGGTGGCCACGCCCACCGGCAATCAGTACCACATATCACACATGCAGGGTTTGGTGGCTCAAACCTGTAATCCCAGCACTAATGAGGCAGAGGCAGCAGGATTGTGAGTTCTAGGCTTGCCTGCGCTACACATAGTGAGCTCAGCCTGAACTACAAAGTGAGACCCTGTCTCAAAAAAAAACAAAATGGAAAGAAAAAGAAGGGCTGGTAATTTAGCTCAAGTGGTACCATGCCAACCTTGGACGCACAAGAGCCCAAGTTCAATCCCCAGTACCAGGAAAAAAAAAAAAAAAAAGGAAAAAAAGAAACACCCAACCCTGAACTACAGTGAAACCTTATCTCAAAAAAAAAAAAAAAAGCTGGACATGGACATGGCAGCACACGCCTATAATCCCAGCACTTGGGAGGCTAAAACAAAGTCACCACAAGTTCGAGGGCAGCCTGAACTACACAGTAAGACTCTGTCTCAAAAAATAAAAAATGCCAAGTGTGATGGTACACACCTGCAATCCCAGCTCTCAGGAGGCTTAGGCAAATTCCCATGAGTTTAAGGCTAGCCTAGGCTACACAATTTAAAGGCAGCCTGAACTTCATAGGGAAACCCTGTCTCAAAAATACAAAAAAAGCCAGGTGTGGTAGCCCACGCCTGTAATCCCAGCACTTGGGAGGCAGAGGCAGGAGGATCGCTGAGTTCGAGGCTTGCCTGGGCTACATAGTGAGCTGAGGGCCAGTCTGAACTACAAAGCGAGACTGTCTCTAAATGAATGAATGAATAAATGAATGAATGAATGAGATAAACACATGGAATCAGAAATGAGGCACAGATAGATAGTTTTCCTCCTAAAAAACTTAACCTCAAGATAAGATCTATAATTTACTCAGCATCTTAATAACAGTATCAGCAAAATTCTATGGGATGCCAGATGAGGTTTTAACCAGGCCCTGTACATACAAAGTTGCCCCTAATCTTGTCCCTTCTCCTTAGTTTATATGGTCTTTTCCTCTCTCCTGAATTCTGAATTTATTTCTGACTACAGTACCCTTTCTTGATTCTGGTATCCACCCTGCCAGGTAAAGTATATAGCAGCCTTTCTTCAACATACAATGCAGTAAAGCCTCTTCTATGTCCCAACTCCTGAAATAGCTTGATGCTGAGTTCTTAGGATTATCGGATTTAGCAAATAAAAATAAAGGTTATTATTTATTTGGTATTTTCAAGACAAGATTTCACTATGTAGTCCAGACTGAACTACAGCCTCAAAATCATGGTGATCCTCCTGCCTCGGCCTCCCAAATGGTGTGATTATAGGTGTGTGCCACCCCACTCACCTTGAACCCCAGATAAACCATGGAATTTTTTTTTCTTCAGAATGCCCCAATTTAATATAAATTGGGACACATAAGGACACTCAGGAACTAAGAACAAATCAACATCATAAAGTGTTTATAAAACAACCTACAGCTAACAACCAACTCAAAGGTGAAGACTGAAAGCATTATTTCCTTAAGATCAGGAACAAGACAAGGATGTCTACTTTCAAAACTTCTATTCAATGTCTTACTATTCATGAGTTCTTGCAGAGCAAACAGGCAAGGAAAAACTCAAAGTGGAAAGGGCAATATAAAACTATGCACAAGGGGTGGGGGTTTAACTCACTGGTTCCCGTGACTGACATGCAAGCACAAGGTCCCTAGTTTGATCCAGTAACCACATACCACAATGCCAGGTGTGCCGACTCATGCCCACTAGCAATCAGTACACATACCACAATGCCGGGCATGGTGGCTCACGGCTGTAATCCAGCACTTGGGAGGCAGAGGCAAGAGGAATGCTGTGATTTCAAGTCTTGCCAGGGCTACGTGGTGAACTCAGGGCCACCCTGAACTACAAAGCGAGGCCCTGTCTAAAAAGACCAAAAAACAAAACTATGTACAGATAACATGGGCCTACAGAATCTACACAACAAAAATTACATGAGCTAATAAATGAATTAAGCAGAACAGTAGGATTTGACAGATCACGACCAAAGATCAACTGAGTGTTTTTCTGGTTACCATGGATGCAAAATCCTTTATAAAAAAGTTATCTTTGAGAGCAGACCTGAATAATGGTGGGAGGGATCCTGTGAAAAAGAAATTCTCAACTGAGTGTAGTTGTGCAGGCCTGTAATCCCAGCACTCAGGAGGCTAAAGCAGGAGGATCAAGATTTAGAGTGGTGGCTCACGCCTGTAATCCCAGCACTCGGGAGGCAGGGGACAGGTGATTGCTGAGTTCGAGGCTTAACTGGGCTACATAGTGAGCTCAGGGCCAGCCTGAACTACAAAGCAAGACCCTGTCTCAAAAAAAAAAAAAAAA
>PVIC010038034.1:0-17794 GCA_004025085.1 Thryonomys swinderianus | reverse complement strand
CCCGAGTGCTGGGATTACAGGTGTGAGCCACCACGTCTGGCATTGTGGTATGCAGTGTTGATTGTTGGTGGGCGTGTCTCCACGCCCAGCATTATATGTGGTTACCGAGGATCGAACTCAGGACCTTGCACTTGCGAGGCAGGCGCCGGAACCACTGAGCTAACCCTCGGGCCCTCCGGCCCTTTATTTTTTATTTTTTATTTTTTTTTTGAGACAAGGTCTCACTTTGTAGTTCAGGCTGGCTCTAAACTCACTATGTAGCCCAGGCATGCCTTGAACTCAGAAATCCTCCTGTCTCTGCCTCCGAAGTGCTGGATTACAGGCGTGAGCCACCACACCCGTGAGCCACCAGGCCTGGCGCTGTGGTATGTGGTATGTGGTATTGATGGCTGGTGGGCATGAGTCTCCATGCCCAGCATTGTATGTGGTTACCCGGATCGAATTTAGGACCTTGCACTTGCGAAGCAGGCACCGGAACCACTGAGCTAACCCTCCGGCCCCCTTTATTTTTATTTTTTATTTTATTTTTTTTTTTTTGCTTTTTGAGACAGGGTCTCGCTTTGTAGTTCAGGCTGGCCTGAGCTCACTATGGTGCCCAGGCAAGCCTCCGCGAACTCAGCAATCCTCCTGTCTCTGCCTCCCGAGTGCTGGGATTACAGGCGTGAGCCACCACCACATACCACATACCACCATTATGGTATGCCGTGTTGATTGTTGGTGGGCGTGTCTCCACGCCCAGCATTATATGTGGTTACCGGGGATCGAACTCAGGACCTTGCGCTTGCGAGGCAGGCGCCGGAACCACTGAGCTAACCCTCCGGCCCCTATTTTTTATTTTTTGAGACAGGGTCTCACTTTGTAGTTCAGATTGGCCCTGAGCTCATTATGTAGCCCAGGCAAGCCTCAAACTCAGCAATCCTCCTGCCTCTGCCTCCCGAGTGCTGGGATTATAGGCGTGAGCCACCACGCCCAGCACTGTGGTATGTGGTACTGATTGCTGGTGGGCGTGAGTCACCTTGCCCAGCATTGTATGTGGTTACTGGGATCGAACTCAGGACCTTGCGCTTGCAAGGCAGGCGCTGGAACCACTGAGCTAAATCTCCGGCCCTTATTTTTATTTTTATTTTTATTTTTTGAGACAGGGTCTCGCTTTGTAGTTCTGGCTGGCCCTGAACTCACTATGTAGCTCAGGCAAACCTCGAACTCAGCAATCCTCCTGCCTCTGCCTCCCGAGTGCTTGGGATTACAGGCGTGAGCCACCATGCCCAGCACTGTGGTATGTGGTACTGATTGCTGGTGGGCGTGAGTCCCCTTGCCCAGCATTGTACATGGTTACTGGGATCTAACTCAGGACCTTGAGCTTGCAAGGCAGGCACCAGAACCACTGAGCTAAATCTCCGGCCCCCTTCATTTTTGAGGAAGGAATAAACACATAGTTGTCTGATGAGTATCATGAGCCACTCTGAGTCTAAAGTCTCCAAAGATAAAACGCAGAGTGGGGCGTGGTGGCACATGCCTATCCAGCAATCCCAGCATTCAGGAGGCTGAGACAGGAGGATCGCTGCCAGTCCAAGTTCTGCCTAGCTATGTAGTGAACTCAAGCCCATCCTGACCTATGTAGCGAGACCCTGTCTCACCACCCTATCAGAACAAAGCACAGTCTCAAACTGGGAGAGGCAGAGCAACAGCCTTCCCGGTGGCTGCACTGCTGCCCCCTCCTAACTGTCCCCTCAGTGCTTCTCCTGGACCTCAGCCTAGACGCGTCTAAAGTCACCCCTGGCTGGCCAGGCAGGTCGGGGGAGAGGGGGAGCCTGGGTGTAGGGAGCACAACTAATTGTGCCCCATTATAATTGCGAAAAAAACACCTATTACCCCTGTGTCACTGGTGATACCGCCTAATAATAGTTATTACCACTTTATTACGGCGCGGCTTGCCTTCGTTGGCAGTTTGATGGTGTTGAGTTTCACGTATGGAAAATGAAGGGTCATTTCATTCATGCAAATTGTTACTTAGTTTGGCAAATTGTTACTTCCTATAAAGGAAGAGGCTAAGAAATTCTTCGGGAGGCAAAGTACATGTTTTTAGGAAGGAGTATTTTAGGCAAATGAAAGGAAACCCGAAGGAAGCATAAGAGACAATGAGGACTTGAGGCTGTGCCCCACCTCTGCCTTTTCTTTCCAAATGGGGAAACAGAGGCTGGGAGCCTCGGTTCAAGTGACTGGTTCAAGGGTTTCTATCTAGGTGCCTGAGCCTTAGCACTCCCTGTACCCATGGATGTCGGTTCTGATGAGTCTTGTTTGGGAACAAGTTTCCAAGTCTGGGTTTCTCCAGGTACTCTCAGCTCAACATAGTTTGTCAGATTTAAAAGCAAATAAAATCCAGGGTTTCCGGTTACATTTGAATTTCATGTAATCACGTGTGTGCGTGTGTCTTTTGAGTCAGGGTCTTGCTGTGTAGTTCAGGCTGGCCTGGAGCTCACTGTGTAGCTCAGAGCTCACAGGCATCCTCCTGCCTCAGCCTCCCCAGTGCTGGGATAACCGGTGTGTACCACCACCACTGGCATAAAGGTAATTTAGTGTAAGTGTATCCCAAATATTGCAAGTGCTGTACCAGTACTAGAAACATGATGCAGTGCTTAGACCAAATTCACATTTAACTGAACCCCCTATATTTTACCTGGAAACCCTGCCTTGGGACCTGTGTCCCTCTTTTTTTTTTGCCCTTCTTTTAATAATTGTAGATACTTTCTACAGAAGTGTTTTTCTACAGTACCAGGAGCTGAGCTAAACATTTTATATACATTATCTCCCTTTGCCCTCCAGCAAAACTGGGAGGTCTCTCATTATTATCCCTGCTTTATAGCAGAAGGGACAGGCCCAGAGAGGTGCGGGAACTTGTCTGAGCACACACAGCCCTCCTTGGTAGAATGAGGATTGAGCCCAGGTTACTATTTGAGGAAACTAATCATTAAAACACATAGTGTTGGGCATGGTGGTGCACACCTGTGATCCTAGTACTTGGGAGGCTGAGGCAGGAGGATTGCTGGGTGTTCAAGGCCAGCCTGAGCTACACGGTGAGTTCAAGACCAGCTTGAACTACATAGGGGAGACCCTGTCTCAAAAAGTAACCACCACAAAAAATATAAAAGCACAGAGGACCCAGGTCTTAACCCTGCACCACTTGACACCCCAGGAGTGATGATCTGTCTCTTGTCTTCCAGAATCACCGCCACCCCCCTACTCTCGGCTGTCTCCTCCCGAAGAGTACAAGCCACTGGGTAAGTTTGCTGCACAGGGCCCACACTTTGAAATGGGCGAAGTTTTACAAACACTCCTACCCTCAGGCCCAAGCTTCTGCGGCTAGCTGTTTACATCTCAAAATTCCATGGCTCCTCGTTCACCTCTGTGTGACCTCTAAACATGGCTTGTGGGAGTGAGTAGGGTCTGATGGGAGTGGGGCTTTGGGGTGGGCTGGGATTCCTGGGTTTCTTCTTCTCCAGTCTTGGGTTACTATGTAGTGTGAATTAATTCGGAGTTGGGGGGGTGTTGTCGCCATGTCCTGATATGAAGGAGCCCTGTTCACCCTCCTCTCCTTTCACAGGAGACAGTGTCTCACTGTGCATATGGTTCAGGCTGGGCTTGAGCTCACTATGTAGCCCAGGCTGACCTGGAACTTGCAGCGATCCTCCCGCCTCAGCCTTGAGTGCTGGCATTATAGGCGTGTTATCTCAGATGGGGCCAGTTCAGAGAAGGGCATGCTTTCCTGAAAACTTTGGGGCTAATCAGCTCAGAGCTGGGGATGTAGCTCCGTCAGTGGCGCCATGCCTGCCTGGCAAGTGCAAGGTCCTGAGTTAGATTCCCGGTACCAAAAAAAAGAGAGGGAGAGAGGGAGGGAGGGAGGGAGAGAGAGAAGGAAAACATATAGTAAAAAACTAAATCAGGGGCCAGAGATTTAGCTCAGTGGTTCCGGTGCCTGCCTCGCAAGTGCAAGGTCCTGAGTTCGATCCCCCAGAAATCACATACAATGCTGGGCGTGGTGACTCTTGCTCACCAACAATCAATACCACATACCACAGTGCCAGGTGTGGTGGCTCACGCCTGTAATCCCAGCACTCAGGAGGCAGAGACAGGAGGATTACTGAATTCGAGGTTTGCCTGGGCTACACAGTGAGCTCGGGGCCAGCCTGAACTACAAAGTGAGACCCTGTCTAAACACACACACACACACACTCTCTCTCTCTCTCTCTCTCTCTCTCTCTCTCTCTCTCTCTCTCTCTCTAAATCAGCTCACACTCTGGGGAGACCCACGCAGTTTTAGGAAGATGTGTTCCCACCCTCACTGGCTGTCTGGCCAGTGGTCCTCAGCACAGGACAAGGGCGGCGCTGCACTGACAGCCCCAGGGTGGCGATTTTATGACCTGGGAAGTTTCCCTGGACTCAGGGATTGATGCTAAATAAGCGTCCTTTGAGGGACCACAGAAGAGGCCTTGCTTTGCTTTTGGTGAAGATACTGCCTAGTACTAGGAGGTGGAGGCCACATCTATGGGTCCTGGGGTCCCATGAGGCCAGAGGTGACTTCCCAGTGTTCCAGAAAGCTCTGGTGGCCCTCTGTTTAGGGCAGGGGCAAAGATAAGGAACAGTCCCTTCGGGTCCGGTCTGCGGTCGGGGTGCCCTCCTGCTGCCTCAGATGGGCTCTGCATTTCCTAAGCCAGCTTCATGGTGCTTATCTTGTAGATGATCCCTACTTGCATTAGGGACAATTAGAAAAAAGCCTGAAAGTTTATGGCAAATGTAGCACTTCAGTTTGATAGTCGGGGATCCATGCCTGGAGGGGACCATCCTTCAGCTGGTGATAGAGTTTGGAAGCCAGATCCCCCACCCCACTCCTGCAGAGTAACCATTTAGAAACCAGAGTGTCCACATGGGGCAACAGGCTCAGAAAGTTGAATTTGCCTTTGCTGGCTGGCACAGAACTCAGCCTGCTCCTGCTTTACTGTGGATTTCAAGCTAAGAATAATTTTTATTTTTTAAGCAGAAAAAAAAAAACCCTAAGAAAATACCAAAAGAAGACTCCTTCACGAGAAATTACATGAAATTCAGACGTCGAGTCCAGGGACACACCCACGCCTGGCCTTGTGCTCCTCCTTGTGCTAGAGAGACCCAGTCCAGTGGTCTGTATGGTTGACAAAGCTGAAAATATTTACTCTCTAGCTCTTTATAGAAAAGGCCAATGAGCCTGAGATTGCTGTTTACGGAGCTGGGACTCGAACCCCGGTCCCTCCCGCAGGCTTGGGCAGTAGTAGAAGTTGAGACTGGTTTTCTTCAGCTGCCCCTGTGGCCCTGCTGGAGGAAGCACTAGATGTGAGGGGTAATGAGAGCAAGATGGGTGGAGACTTGGTAGCTGTGGGAGGTGGAAGCCGCCACCCTCAGGCGGAAATAGGGCTTGCCCCCTGACGTCCCCACCTCGATGGACGTTGGATGTTAAGAGCAAAAGTTTTAAGAAGTTCCCACAGAGACCTTGAGGGGCTTTTCTTTATGTTTGTTTTAAAGATTTTCTGTGTGTCTTCCCTTTCATCCTAATACTTTGACCAGTAGATAACATTTCTGTGTCCTGCTAAATTGTCCAAGTGTTTTATTTTTTGTTGTTGTTGTTTTTCTTGTTGCTTCTCCTTGCATTGTGGCTTTTTCATAAACAAAAAGTCAGTTCACTTCTAAGCCTCTGTGATCACATGAGACCAAAAAACAAAATAAAACCCAGAATACCCCAGTCAGCATCTGGCAAGTGGGGCAGAAAAAAAAAAAAAAAAGGCAGCCAAATTGGTTAATGTTTCATCTTCCCGCTCTCCAGACCATGTGGTAAAAGGGAAAAATTCCTGCAGGATTGCATGGAATTCTAGCGTGCTAAGGCCCAGGCTAATGGTTCTGGCCCTGGGGGACTCACTGGGCCAGGTGGGGCCAGCCCTGTGGGATTTGGGGGCACCGGCTGCAGAGTCCCCACTCCTAGACAGGCCTGTCCCTTCACCGTTACAGTGTCCCATGGCTGGAACCAGACGCCCAGGCCCAGGAGCCATTCAGGTCTGCTGTCCCAGAAGGCATCAGGCTGTCAAGTTAGTAGCTCAGCCATCGAGAGAAAATGTGCAAAAGAACTTTTGTCCGCATCTCACTCTGCTGCAGACAGAGAAAACAAATATTGTAGGCCACATGAAGGCCTGGAAGATACTTGTGAAAAACGAGCGCCTTCAAAAAAAACAGTATAGGCATTGAAAGTTGCAGTGTGAAGAGGTGTGGGTGTTTGCGAGTAGGGGAGGGCCCAGGAGGGGAGAAAGAGGGACGGGAGTTAATCTGGGAGCAAATGCTGAGCCTTTAATTAGAGGGGTATAAGCGGGACAGAGGAAGATGACAGTGACTTGTTAAAACAGTTTCCCCAGCTCCAGCAGGAGGAAGGGAGGAAGGAAGGAAGCAAGCAAGAAGGAACACCTTCAAGAATTTTAATGGTTGTAATTACGTACAGCAACTCTGAATTGTTCAGGGGCTTAATTTCACCTTGCCCGGGACACTCCAAGTCGCTACTTGCTCGGGGCCCCTGCAGTTGGGCTGTTTCTGTGGCCGGAGCCCTGGCTGCTTTTTTCAGATTCCAGGACCTCAGCAGCCCACATCTGCCAACATCGAATCCCAGGGTGGGCTGTGGTGATCCCAGGGCAAGGTTAAGAGTGGTATCAGGAAGTCCCAAGGGACACGCTGCTCTTCCACCACCCATGTGTGCACAGACATTTGCACACAGACACGCACACAGGTATATGGCAGAGGAGCTGGAGCACGGAACCCTGGGCCCACTGAGTTTTCTTTCTCTTTCCCCTACAGATCTGTCTGATTCCACATTGTCTTACACTGAAACGGAGGCCACCAACTCCCTCATCACCGCTCTGGGTGAATTCTCAGGTGGGCATTTCTTCTGGCGCGTTGAACTGTGTGTCTGGAGACCGGTTGCAGGGGCTTGGCGGAGATTTTTTTTTATGTCCCTCCCCATTTTGGTTCTCATTCTCCTACTCCTTGGGTGGGAAGATGGCCAGTGTATGAATCTCTGTGTTCCCAGGCTGAGGGGCCATCTGTAGAACCCATTGTGGCCACTTGTGACGAGGCTGTCAACGTGTCTCTCGTGGAAGGCTGAGGGGCCGCTGGGCTCCTCCACCTGTCGCTTGAGCAGGGGACCCTCTCCCTCTGTGGGGGTCAGCATGGTGGGCCTGCCCTGCATTTGTCTTCCTCCTGTCCCCATGCAGGGAGCAGGGCCAAGGCGTAAGGACTGAAGAGGGCAGAAGTGGAGTGGTTAGGAGGTTGAGGGAGCTTTTGGCAAGTGAGGACTTTGCCAAGGCCAGCGGTTTCCGTGTCCCTTCTGAGTTCTGAGCGCTGGGACTGGAAATGGAAGGGACCCTGGTTTGAATCTCTGGTTTTAGGACTGTTCCATGACAATCTAATGCCCCCACCCCTGGAATTAAAAGCTGGCCGAAGGGACCCCTGCATTTGCAAGGACCCTAATCAAGGTTCTCTTGAGAAATGTGAGATGGGTGGTCAGCACCCACTGGGGGCATCAGCTCAGGAGGGACTCGGCTCATGAGAATGGGGCAGCCCTTTGGGAACACGCGTGGAAGGTTGCTATGGGGACACCCTGGCAGTGACCTGGCTGTGAGCTGGTGGGCATGGCTGGGTGTCTGTCTGTTTGCACATGAGCTGACCTTCCCTGCTCATGCCATGCTGTGGTTGTCACCTGTGGGAGAAACCTCACTGGTTATGGGGTGTTGATGTGGGCTAGGCCCTGCGTGGGGCCTGGACTTTAGCTCAGGATAGCCTGGTCTGGGTACACTGAGGCGTAAAGGGACTTGAGGAACTTACCCTGCATCCCTCAAGTCAGGGACTTTGTGCCTGGATGCGTGCTCCTTGCTATGACCCCCCCTTTTGATCAAGACCTGGTGTACTTTTTTTTTTTTTTTTTTTTTTTTTTGAGACAGGGTCTCGCTTTGTAGTTCAGGCTGGCTCTGAGCTCACTATGTAGCCCAGGCAAGCCTCGAACTCAGCAATCCTCCTATCTCTGCCTCCCGAGTGCTGGGATTACAGGCGTGAGCCACCACGCCCGGCACAAGACCTGGTGTACTTTTGATGAATGAGTTTCCCACAGAGTTCAGCCTGTCACTCTCCTAAGATGACAGGGTGCTGGCTGCTCACAGCTGCCAGGCTGTTTCCCCAGCCTTTCCTTATAGTTCCCGGAGACCCCGATTGTGTGGCTGCCTCCAGGAGGGGCGGGGCTGGCCTGCTTCAACCACACCTGGGCTCATGGCTCGGCCCGTGCAGGAGGCTGGGTCTTTGATCCTCTGTCTGTCCCCTGGCCCTGGTGGCCACTCTCACTGGGCCACTTCATTCTTGTCTCTGCCTTTGGGCCCAGTTTGGTTTTAAAAGTTGACAGTGGAATCCATTCTTTTTCCTTTTCACTTGTGTAAGTGGGAGCCACATGGAATTTGGAGCGAGGGGCTAAAAAGCCTCTGGCAATCTGAGACTATTTCACTGAGACAGACTGTGCTGCATTGATGAACTTGACGATCATGGGCTCTCTTCTGATGCCCCCTGCCCTCTACCGTGAGTGATGGTGACTTCCTTGTGTTTCATGGCGTGTTTGCACACATTGTCACGTGTGATCTGGGTCCTCCTGGGGCTGTGGGTCGGTCAGAAGGACCAGACCCTAGCAACTGCCCAAGGCCCTGCCTCCACTTGGTTCCCAGAGACAACGCCCCCTAGAGGTTGGGAGGCCTGTAGCAGATGCCACTCTCTCCCAGCGGTACCATTAGGTTGGGCTGCTCTGGAGGTCCAGACAGGCTATGTTTGGAATTTCCGCTTCCCATAAGAGCAGAGACTTCAGTACTGGACAGTGAAATGGCAGTGCTGTTTTTGATTGGCTTTCGTCTAAAAATGTTTTGTGTTCAGTGGCTTGGAACTTTAAGGGGCTAGAAGATTTGGAGAGAAAATTTGGGATTTCCTGTGGCAGGAGGAATGAGATCTCAGTGGACTTTGGTCTGAGTTCTAGGTGGGCTTGGGAGGTAAGTGGACTGTCCACTATGGTGGTCATCCAGGCCCCCTCCCAGTGAGATACGTGTTCCCTCCTGAGTTCCCAGTCATGGGACCATCACACTCACTGTGCGAGGTCAGGCGAACAGGTCTCAATGAACCGTGAAGGCATGGTTCATGCTGCCACACACGGTGGCAGGACGGTGGCAAGGTGGGGGGTGAGGTTGGGGGATTTGATGTTCAAGGACTAATAACAGCAATGATGACACCTGTAATGATGTAGGCGACATGTACTGCTGCTTCCTGTTGACATTCCCTGTCTCCATGACACCTGGCACTGGCAGTCAACCCTGCCCACAAGACAGTTGGGATTTTCCCTATAGTACAGCTCTGGAAACTGAGGCCAGCGGCTGAGATTCCCAAATTGTTTACCACAGGGTGGGATGTGTGCCCAGGTATGTGACTTCCCAGGATGCCTCACTTACCAGGTCCCCTCTGGGCAAACCCCACCGACAGCACAGACGCACCAGCCACCTGCCAGGCATTGCAGTCTCCAAGGGCCGCGTCCCTCTCGTGTCTGGGGACAGGTGTTCTGCTCCAGCAAGGTGTCCAGGGCCCTGGGATGGGGGCTGTCCTGTTTGTCTCACATGTGACAGTCTCCACGCCATCTGGAGCTTTTTGTTTTTAACCTAGCTCTGTCTCTGTTCCACTGTCCCATCCTGCTGTCAAGGCCACCTAGGGGAAAGGTGGGGAGTTGGGGCCTTGGTCACAGGTACTGGCAGGTGAGGATGTTTGGTGGCAGGGGAGAAAGGGAGGCTGTTGTGTGTCACCTGTCCGGGAAAAGCTGGTGGGACATTCTCATTTGATCTCTGCCTCCGTACAAGGTGCCTCCTGAATACAAGAGAAAAACAGCTGCTCAGGGGACAGGTAACTCCACCAAGGTCATCTGGAGTGTGGGGGAGCTGGGACACAGAGCTTTTAGCAGCTCGGAAGGCCCTTAGGGCTGGGGTCCTCAGTGGGAGACAGTGTCCTTCTAGACTCTAGATTTCTTGTCTGACTCAGGCTCTGGGCTGCTGTCCCTGAGCCTGTCAGTTTGTCTTCCCCCATTCCCTCCATTTCAAGTTAGTTTGGGGGAGTTAGACGTGGTGTGCTACCTAAAGAAATTCACACTAAAGCATGAGTGACTACTAGGCA
This sequence comes from Thryonomys swinderianus, assembly GCA_004025085.1. Taxonomy (NCBI): domain Eukaryota; kingdom Metazoa; phylum Chordata; class Mammalia; order Rodentia; family Thryonomyidae; genus Thryonomys; species Thryonomys swinderianus. The sequence continues at coordinate 7,549 of PVIC010038034.1, read as the reverse complement.
CTTCTTGCCTGGGTTTTTTATATCTGAAGAAGGAAGCCTGAGATTCTCCCAGTATTTCCTGCTGTGGCCTGGAAGAACAGCAGGGGCTTGGGCTTGGGAACTTCATACCCAGGGCGAGAGAAGGAGCCGGCCCCAGCCTGGGTGCAGGGGGCTGGGCACTGAGCACAAGTGCCAGGTCACGTCGTTGAGACCCTGTGGGATGGAAAGCATGGTGCAAGCTGCCTGTTATGCAGACCGGAAGTCCTTTCTGGTGGTCAGGTGTGAGTGATCATGGCTCCCAGAGGGGGCAAAGGCCCAGGGAGGATTGTGTGGGCTCAGAGCTGGGCGTCACATGTGTCCAACCTCAGCCATGTGGTGGTTCCTGGAAGGCACAGTCATTCTGTCCACATCCACACTCCCAGGTGACTGGGCCTGGGGACGGAGGCCAGAGAGGTTCCCAGCCGCTGGAGAGCATCAGTCGGAGGGTGTGGATCCCTCCAGGGTCCTTGGCGGAAGTTGCTGCCCAGCATCTGCCAGGGCCGAAGGGTAGCGAGGAGTGTGCACTGCACATGCACTGTCTAATCCCAGCGGGGCGGGTGTATGCGTTTTACCACCCACGTTGGGGTCTGTAGTACCCTTTTCAGGGTAGCCACAGTGTTCTTGGTCTCAGTGGGCGGGGCCCTGGATTCCAGGCCTGGCTCTGCCATTGGCTAGTTGTGTGACTCCTCCTCTAATGCTGTCCCTAGTGGAAAGGGTTCCTTGTGAGTCAGTACTGGCCTGGTGCCCTGCAGGCGTGTGTGGCCATACCAGTGTCACAGGCGATGGGCGAGGGGCACAGAGGTAGATCCGATGTCGTGTCCTGCTTGAGTGGCTCACACACAGCTAGCAGGAAGCAGAGAGGAAGGCAGGCCTGTGGCTGGACTCCGTAGGCGGGGAGGCAGCCTGGAAGGCTTCCCGGAAGAGGTGATGACCACACCGAGCTCTGAGGGACATGTGGAAGGAGGTGCTGGTGGAGATGAGCTGGGCGGAGGCTGGGGCCTGAGTGAGATTTGTGAAAACCTTTCCACGAAGCACCAGGGTGCACTGGTGGTGGGAGCAAGGGTGGATCCCGTGGATGGCTGGCAGTGAGGGTGGTGGCCACCCTTACCGCTGGGCCCTCAGTGCCCTCAGTGCCCTGAGTGTCCTGGAGGGGAAGCTAGGGAGCTGGGACTCTCCTTTCGCTGGAGAGGCTGTTTGGCCTGGAACTCGGGTGCAGGGTCCCCTGCTTGCAGCCCATGTCCGCTCCTACTCCCGCTTGTTGGCATCAGGATCCCTGCAGGGGCAGACAGGCTGCTGGGCTCTGGCTAAGCCCTGGGCACCCTGGGAGGCTGGGGCAGGATCACAAGTTCCAGTCCTGCTTGGACAACTTAGCAGCTTAGTGAAACTGTGTCTCGAGGTAAAATATAAAATAAAGAGCTGGGGACGTGACCAGTGGTTGAGAGGTTCAATCTACAGTATTACCCATGGCACCAAGTACCACAACACACAATGAAGCCTGGTCTCCTTGCCTGGTCTGGGGGCGGAGGAAAAGAAGAACTTGGCCTCTGTCCCCACATCCACAGGACTGCTGTGGCCAGGGCAGGCTGCACGGACCAGGCAGTTTGCAGGGGGCCCAGCCAGCCTGGATTTGCAAGGAGTGGCGCAGGGTGGTGGGCAATGCACCTCAGTGAGTGTTTGTTTCTGTGGTGCTAGGCACTGAGCTATACCCCTGCCACCCTCCCTGAGACACAGTCTCATTAAGTTGCCTGGGCCAGCCTTATTCTTGTGCTCCTCCTGCCTCAGCCTCCGAGCAGCTGCCACTGTAGGTATACACAACCAAGTCTTCCCAGGCTTGGTTCTGAACTCAGCTCTGCTCTACCCTTCCATCCTGTGTGGCCTCAGGTGAGATCATCAACTTTCTCAGGTGCTTAGCTGGTCTCTTGGGTCCTTCGGTGCTGAGGGTTCCTGGCTGTCATGCTGGCTTAGTGGATGGCTGGGCAGAGACCTGGGGGTGCTGGCCTTTTACTGTTTTGGAGAAGCACAACTGTAGCCTGGAGCAAAGCCATGTGAGAATTTTTCTGGAGGCCTGGTCTTTGCTGGGGTGGGAATATGGATAATTCAGGGGAACCTTCATGGAGATGGTGATTCTGAGTTGGGCTTTGTAGGATGAGTAGGAGCTCACCAAGAAGAAGACAGGCTGCAGGCATGCTCTGGGGTAGAAAGAAGAGTTGTACAAGGCAATGAATGCTACGTGTACTAGGAGTTTATGGCCAGAAGGAAAATGAGTGAGAGAAGACAGGGAGGATGAATCCAGATGAGATATCATTGCTCTAAATATTAGAGGAATGGACAGAGCAGAGGGGAGACATGGTCACTGTGGTCGGGGAACCCTGGGCTGTACTTGGTCCCCTGGGACCTTGGTGGGCAACAAGGACAGGTTCTGGCCCATTGTGGGCTCTTGGTGAAGTTAAGGAGTGAATTTTGATCCGAAACAGAACTGACTGGGACAGAAAGCTCATCCCATGTAACATTCAGCACCCGCAGCTCCCATGGCACTCTGCCCTGTGCCCTTTCTCCTGTGCCCACGCAGGCTCATTGGAGTTGGCTGGTCGCTCTGTGAGTTTTCCAGGTGGCCACTTTATCAACCAAATTAAAGGAAGAAGTCACTGGGGCCCAGAGAAGTTAGCTAAGTTGTCCAAGGCCACCCAGCCGGAAAGCAGGAGGATCGTGTGGGAGCCAGGCTGTCTGGCCCCGGTGGGTCCTGGAGACTGGCAGGCACCCCCTTTGCCCACCAGGAACAAGGTCTGTGAGCTCCTGGGTGCCTTGAGTTGGCATAAATGGCCCCCATTCTGGGGGGGGGGCCTGTGGGGTGCAGGGTGGGGGATGGGGACAGATGCACTGATGCCCCAAAGCACGTCGAGCGTAAGATCTGTGGCACCAACGCTCCAGAAAGTCATCTGACTGTGTCCAGCCTGATGGCCGCTGTCTACCTGCTTGGGCCCCGGGCCACCCTGTCCCTGGCATGCCGTCCCCAGGCGCCGTAATGCTCTGGAGCCGTGCTCTAGAGTTTCCTTGTCAGGGCAGAGTGGCCCTTGCCAAGAGCTACTTCTTTGATGCAGGAAATATACCCTGAGGTACTTTGTCAGATGTTTTCATATTAAACATCTTCCCTGCGTGGCCCACAGCTGCCAAGGGAAGCAGAGACCAGCGCTTTCCCAATTGCCCTTGGTGGAAAGAATTCCTGATATTTGGGGGCCCCATCCCCCTCATTGGGTGGCACCCTGGCCAGAAAGGGTGAGGCTTGAGAGGGTGAGGGTGGCACCTCTGCACAGCTGGGCCCCCTGGCCTGAGGATAGACCCCACCCTGCACTTGAAGTAAAAGTTTCTGGATTTGGAAAAACAAGTCTCAAGTCTGGAGTGCCTATCAAAGCCATCAGCTCGGAGTGCAAGGTGACTACCACCACCAGGACTCCTAGTGGCCTTTAAAAGGAGAAGGTGAAAGCCAGGTGTGGTGACACATTTTTGAATCACAGCACTCAGGAGGCTGAGGCAGGAGGATTGCTTTGAGTTTGAGAATAAATAAATAAATAAATAAATAAAGGGGAGAGGAGCCTGTAAATAAGCTGAGGAGGTAGCTTCCCTCTCTGAGTTACCCATCCTGTGCCAGTGTTGGCCAGAGGGGTGAGGAGCTGGGCTCTCTGTGCCAAGATAGGAAGAAGGTGGGGAGGGGGTTGTAGTCATATGACCTGAAATTGGGAGTGGCTAGGCAAAGCTGGGGATCAGCTTGTTCCCCAGTAACCCTTGGAGGTGTGGAAAAGGCCTTGGTGGCACAGGTACTGTGGGCACTAGGGGCGGGATGTTCCTGCTGGGGGCCGAAGCCTGGACCTGCAGCTGCCTCTGCAGACAGTGGTTGGGGTGGACCCCATTGGAATTGTGGGCCCAGGAGCCACAGAAACTTTTTGTCCCCACCTCCCACCTGTACCCACTCCTCTTGTGTCTGTGCCTCAGGTCTGCCCCTGGGAACAAGGAAGTTGTGTGGGATCAGCCTGACTCACATGAGGGCCCCTGGGAGGAGAGACATGTTCTAGGTGGCCTTTGAGGGGCTTGACCCAGCTCGGGCCTGGGCCTTGTCTGCCTGGTACCCAGCACAGGGCCTGGGATTGTGCCTGGGATTTACAGAAGGGGGCATCTCTTCTGCCCACCGAGGGTTCAAGCTATAGGGCTCCAGCTTAGGTTGGGAAGACTTTCGGGGATTCTGCTGCTCTTTGGCCTGGGCACAGCTGAGGAGCATAGGGAGGACTCAGGCTCCTCTGTCCTTGCTGCCTGCCTCCTCCCTCCCAGGGCAAAGGCCAGACAGAGCCCCAGGGACTCCCCTTATCTAAGGCAGCACCACCCTGGTAGGCCGGGAAGCCCAGGTCCCCAACCTCACTCTGCTCCATGTCTCCAGGTCATCTCCATATGCTCCCTCAACTTCTCTGTCTGTAAAATGGGTCCAGTGTTCCACCTTATTGGTCCTTATCCTACTTTGGACACTAAGATCCTAAGAGTTTTTAAAAGCCCAGATCTGTTCCAGGGATGCTTGGGGTGGGATCGTCATATGTTGAGATTTTTTGGATTCCCCGGGTGACTCAAATGCTGGCCAAAGGTGGGCAGAGCAAACATACTTCTTTGGAGGCTGTAGAGTGATCCCGGCAGGGCAAGTCTTGAGTGCCATTCCAGAGGGGACGTGACTGTCCTCTGTGGCAGGCCAGGGCACGTCCAGATGTACTTTGATACGTGGACGGATTGTGGCCTCAAACAACAGGCTGCAATGTCGGCTTTTCATTGACACATGTCCCGTGTCACCAGTAAATGGTTTTCACAAGTGGCCGTGCCAGTGTCACTGCTGTAGACCAGATGCAACAACAGTGGCGCCTCAGAAAAGGCCCCTGAGTGCTGTCTTGACTTCCCAGCTGCGGGTGCGGTGCCCTCAGAGGCTGGAACTGGGCTCTTTCAATCGGCTTCTTCCTTTAACTCAGCAGCTTGTGAGGCGTTGCCATTGGTGGCCCAGTGTCCTCTGGAAGGGCCGAGATTCTGGTCCACCGTCCCTGACCAGTTGTACTTGGCGTTGAGAGCTGCAGGCCTGGGCTCCCACCAGCAGGGCTGCGATCTCTATTCTGTGCCTGCACTCTTCCCTCCTGGCCGTGGACCTGGGAGTGGAATTGCTGGCTGGCCATGAGCCCTGGGGTCTCTGTTAGTAGGTTGCTGCCAGAGCAGCTGATTCCCACACTATAGTCTATTATTATTATTATTATTTGTGTTTTTGGACTTTGTCTCACTATGTAGCTCAAGCTAGCTTGGAATTCTCAGTAACCCTCCTGCCTCAGCCTCTCAAGTGCTAAGATTATAGACATGAACCACCACCCCCCTGTGGGCCCCTGGCATTTCAGTGAGAAACCCCATATGGGGGGATTGTGTTCTGGCCACCAAAGAAGGCCAGCATCAGTCCTTGGCCCTGGTTCCATGTGGCAGAGCTCAGAGCAGGCCAGGTGTCGCCTGTGTGCTCAAGACCTGGCCACACATGTAGTGACCCATCTGCCCCTTGGCCATGGTGGGCTCCTATACCCAGATACCCTCTGTCCGTCACCCTGAGGGAAGAGTTCTAGCTCCACATCCTCTGCTGCAGCCCTAGGCAGTGCACTCTGGGAAAAACAAAAAGAAGACTGAAAGGAAACTAAACATTGGAAGAGAAGTGTGTCTCCAATAAACCGGGCCTTTCACTGGTGGCCAAAACAGTGCGTTCCTGTACCCAGGAGCAGCCGGCCGGCCCTGCCTCTGTGGCCGTAAATCCTGCCAGGAGTTGCGTTGGGATTGTCCGTGGGACAGAGCAGCGGGCAGTATCCTTTGGGCGTTGGGTCCACACTCGTGAGGCAACCTGGGCATTTTGTTGGTGGCCTGGCCGTGGCCCAGGTGTGGGCACATGTCCTCCTGCAGCTGGGGTCCGGCCCTCACCAGGGGACAGCGTGCGACTTCCCGTAAGGCATTTGCCGCCCCCCCCCCCGCCCTGGGTGCTTTGATGGGCTCGAGGTGTTTATAGGTTTGATTCACGACTGCCTTACCAGGGTTTTCCACGGAAATAACTTATTAAAGGGGCCGTGCACACAGCAACATTGAAGTCTGGAGGTGGTGGCCATCAAAGGCGGCCCGCGGCCTGGAGTCGGTGTTTCAGGAGCCCCCAGCTGTAGACAGGGCCAGGCCGCAGAGGGCCAGTGAGGGGGCGGCTGGGGCCGCAGGGAAAACACTTGGCCTTCAAGCACACACGCCCCAGACAGGCTGAGATTCAGGTTCATGGAAAAAAGGAAGGCCTGGATCCCAGGTCGGCCCGCACCAGGCCCTTTGCCCCATCGTGGGCACGTATGCGGTACCCAGACCGCTGCTGGCACATGCAGGGCTCCCCTGCGTCCCAGGTGGTGGCAGCATGGGTTGGGCCATGGGGACGAAATCGTGGCTAGAGGACTTTCAGCTTCCACCTTTCCTGAGAGTCCTCGGCCTTGATTTAACTCCACCTGATTTGTTTCTGGGGCTCCGTAAAAGCCTGGGGGGATCGCATAGCCTGTGGTGGCCTCCTTTTGAGCATTTGGTAGCATTCACCTCAGGTTCATTCCTTGAACCTGAATCTCAGCCTGTCTGGGGCGTGTGTGCTTGAAGGCCAAGTGTTTTCCCTGCGGCCCCAGCCGCCCCCTCACTGGCCCTCTGTACTGGTCGTCTCCGTGGCCGGACAGTGAGGGCTTTTGGCCAGGCTCCGGGTCTGCCTCTGCCCCGTGGCCCTGGGAGCCTGGCGCAGCCCATCTTGGGCAGGACGGCAGGGCTCAGGGTCAGGCTGGCCGGGTGACGCCGAGTCACGGGCTCCAACTGGAGCACAGGCGCGGTGCTGTTCGCTGGCCTGGAGCTCCTCTGCTCCCAGAGAGATTAAGCTGTCACTTCCCTCCGCCATCTGGGTGAGCACCCTCGGCTCGGAGGGGACGAGCCACTCGCCCGTGCGGAGCAGGCTAGCCAGGACTTGGACCCAGCTGGGGTGGTGTGCCATCTCTCCGGGCTGGAAGGGTCCCCACGTGCTGCCGGCGAGTTTGAGGACTTCGCTGCTGCTGTTCGTTTGGTTTCGGATACAAACTGCATACTTCAAATTGCTTGGACCTATGTGCTTGTATGATGTCTGGTGGTCACATGACCATCGCCCATGACGCAGAAAACAGGCCTGGGCTTGGTGCTTGCCTAGCACATGTGAAGTCCTGGGTGTCCACCTCCCCAGCCCCACATTTCTATAAAGAGAGAACACCCCCCCCAACCCCGCCCCAACATTTTTCTGGTGAAAATGTTTCTATGTTTCAGCTTCTACCCCAGCCCACAGCTGTTGGGGTTCACTGACCTGATTTTTGTCTCTAGTTTTACTCTTTCCAGAATATGCTACAAATATATTTACACAGCAAGTAGCCTTTTGTTCGTTCTTTCTTTTTTCTTTCCTTCCTTCCTTCCTCCCTCCCTCCCTCCCTCCCTCCTTCCCTCCCTCCCTCCC